>JALLOT010000544.1:0-22498 GCA_036939595.1 Thalassiosira livingstoniorum
CAATGCCAGAATTTCAGACCCCCTGCAATTTCACATACAGCTGACCACACATCACAAAATGAATGATCTCTTCGACATCACAGAAGGGGTTAATGCTTACATCAAAGCAACGGAAGATATCCAAAAGCAATCTATCAAGGCAGGGGATCCAATTTCTGAAGCAACAATGGTAACAAAAGGCATCACTGCCATGTACCGTGCGGAGGTCTTCATGAAAGAATGCAAAGAGTAAGATGACAAGCTGAGGGCGGACAAAACGTGGGAGAATTGGAAAAAACATTTCATGTTAGCCTTTACCCGGTACACACAGCGCCAAACCCTTCGGGCGCAACATGGACATGGGGGGTGGCAAATGCAGCCACCGGTCATCCGACGGATGCATTTTTGGATCGATTTGAGGGGTATATGGATAATATTGCAAACACAGCAACAGTCAGTGAATCTAAACGCATCGCCGAACCCGAGGCAACCAACAAACAACTGGTGGCAACAAAGGCTTTGCTCACGCAACAATTACAGAAATTGATCGACATCAATGCGTTGCTAACCTCCAAGGGTGGCCGTCCAACGACAACACCCACTAAAACCTTCAGAGCAGCAGTGGGGGGCGAGACCACTCCACCCACATCAGATAGCAGTGGAGGAAAGCCCAAAGACAAAAGGTTTTTCAAGTACGACCCCGAGGGCTATTGCTGGTCACACAGTTTTTGCGTTACGGTGGGCCACAGCTCCCAAACATGTGACAAACCTAAGGAGGGACACCAGTACGATGCAACGCGCGATGATACAAAAGGAGGCAAAAGATACAATGATAAATGGACCCCCACGGAGAAGGAGTTAAAGGGGTACTGGGCCTGACGGTGTGGGGCGGGTTCCGGTTCTGCAACGTGCGACGAATTAGTTAAAACTAGTTTTACTAATTATGATCAAATGCCACCAGTCTGCCTATCCTGTAGCCCCACCCCATTAAATAGTATTCCACTATCCAAAACAACAATCGCTGATTCTGGTACAATGGGCCATTTTCTCACCAAAAATAGTCCGGCCACCAATGTCAACAAAGACAGCCTTCATTAATGTGTACACAGCAAATGGTAGCAATGCACAATCCGCCGCCTCATGCGACCTAGCTCTTTCCAATCTCCCTGACAGTGTCAAAGATGCACATGTCATGCACTCATTCCCCAATGCACTTATGAGCATAGGAAAATTTTGTGACAAAGACATGACTTGCACTTTTACAAAAAACGACGTCACCATCTATGATAAAAATAGAGAGCCAATCCTCCAAGGGTGGAGAGATCCCACCACCAAACTCTGGCAATTTCCATTGGAAGAAGCCCACCCAACAAAACCTACTGCACAAAACTACATGCAAGCAAATAGTGTCTATGATATTCCTAGTGTATCAGCGAGCATCAAATATCTACACGCAGCTGCAGGTTTTACAGTAAAATCTACATGGCTTAAAGCGGTTAAAGCAGGCAATTACAAATCATGGCCAGGAGTCACGCCCAACAATGTCTCCAAATACTGCCCACATGCTGATGAAACTATCAAGGGACATCTAAATC
Organism: Thalassiosira livingstoniorum; assembly: GCA_036939595.1. Taxonomy (NCBI): domain Eukaryota; phylum Bacillariophyta; class Thalassiosirophyceae; order Thalassiosirales; family Thalassiosiraceae; genus Thalassiosira; species Thalassiosira livingstoniorum. The sequence continues at coordinate 1,575 of JALLOT010000544.1, forward strand.
AAGCATGACAGGGTGTACGATCCACAAAGGTCAAAGAAGTAGTCCGGCCCAACCCCCAAGACCCGGACATGTCAACTACCAAACTGTCGCATGAGATCCATGTACAAATTGAACCGACGAACAAAGCCTTCTCTGACCAGACCGGGCAATTCCCCATCACATCCGCTAAAGGCCACCAATACGTCATGATTCTGTACGTGGTGGATCCGAATGTTATACTCGCAGAACCTGTCAAGAACAGATCAGATACTGAAATCATGCGAGCCTACAATGCCCTCATGGACCGTGTTGAGGCCAATGGACATGGGTTATCAAGACACAGGTGTTGGATAATGAGGCTTCAAAGGCATATAGACAAGCCATTCAAAACAGAGGAGTCACTTACCAACTGGTACCGCCCAACGTGCACAGGAGAAACGCNCTACAATGCCCTCATGGATCGCGTTGAGGCCAATGGACATGGGTTATCAAGACACAGGTGTTGGATAATGAGGCTTCAAAGGCATATAGACAAGCCATTCAAAACAGAGGAGTCACTTACCAACTGGTACCACCCAACGTGCACAGGAGAAACGCAGCGGAACGTGCCATTTGCACATTCAAGGAACATTTTATTGCGATTCTTGCAGGAGTGGACAAAGCCTTCTCATGGTTCATTTTGCACAAACTGGTGCCCCAAGCTGAACTCACTCTAAATCTATTGCGGCAAGCACATTCTGATCCAACCAAGTCCGCTTGGGAAGTGTTCAACGGCCCCTTTGACTTTAATGCTACCCTGATTGGACCAATGGGATGTAAAGTGCTCATTCATATCAAAAATACCAACCGTGCATCCTGGGGGATGCATGCGGAAGACGGGCACTATGTTGGACCAGCACTCCAGCACTACCGCTGCTACCGAGTTCTAGCCCGCCAAAGCAAATGTGAACGCATCAGCGACACCATTGAATTCCAACACCACTACCTCACGGCACCGGACATCACACCAGATGATAGAGTCATTGCCGCTCTCCACGAAGTGGCCGGTGCCCTCAAGCAAACTGCGGAACCAATTCCCCAAGCTACACAACTGGAAACTTTACAAGCCCTCCGAGACCTGGTCCATCAATGGCGCCAGCAAGTGCGCACGCCACCAGTGCCGACCAAACCACAGGCACCAATACCACCGTACAAGCCGCCACAAGACAAACCACGATGCAGGCCACTCCAACAGCAACAACGACCGCCAGAGCAACCAACCCCTCCAGCACGGGCTGTCACCCTGCCGCGAATCCCCGTCCCCGACACCCAACCCATTGCTCATCGCACACGTTCCCATACTATGCAACTTGCCAACCATGTCACCGCTCAGTCTGCAGCCTCACTCAAGTTCCCATTGACACTCCTGAATGAATGGATGTGTAAACAACTGAAGGCACATTTGGTGTTAGATCAGGACACAGGAAAACTATTAGAATATCGGCAACTAATGAAACACCCAAAACTGAGCCATATTTGGCAGCCCTCAGCAACCAAGGAATTTGGACGCCTGTTTCAAGGCATTCCAGGCATCATTGATGGTACAGATATGTTCACGCTCATCAAGTACGAAGATGTTCTACAAGACAGAGTCAAAGACATAACCTATGCCAGGTTTGTCTGCAAAATTAGCACTGGGAAACCCGACCCCCACAGAACAAGGCTCACGGTTGGAGGTAACAAGATAAATTACACAGGTGACTGCGGGACAAACACCGCTGACCTCGAGACAATCAAACTCTTGTTCAACTCTGTAATTTCCACCCCCAGAGCCAGGTTCTCCTCCATTGACATTAAAAACTTTTACCTCGGCACTCCCCTACCACGGCCCGAATACGTAAGAATCAAAGTCTCTGACTTACCTGAAGATTTCTGCCGCGAGTACAATGTTGATGAATATGCCCACAACGGCTGGGTATACATTCGTATCAACAAAGACATGTACAGACTTCCCCACGCCAGCAAGTTAGCTAATGAACTCCTTGGAAAAAGGTTAAATGAAGCTGGATATTATGAAGCACTTACCATGCCCGGACTGTGGTTACACAAGTGGAGACCGATCATTTTTACACTTGTAGTTGATGATTTTGGTGTTCAGTATGTTGGTCGAGAACATGCTGAACACCTCGCCCGAACCTTGAAACAACACTACAATATTAGTGAGGATTGGGAGGGCAAACGGTACTGTGGGATTGACTTACAATGGAATTACACAAAAGGTACAGTAAGACTCACCATGGAGGGATATATCTTGGAGGTGCTAGAACGGTATGGGCACCCTTTCCCCAAGAAACCCCAACACTCTCCCCACCACCACCAAGAACCCGTATTCGGTGCAACACAGCAGTTTGCTCCAGAAGACGACACCTTGCCCCCTCTGACTCCCCAACAGGTCAAATGGATACAGGGAGTTGTCGGTTCACTCCAGTTCTACGGAAGAGCCGTCAACAATAAACTGCTGGTGGCCCTCAGCTCCATCGCCACACAACAAGCCGCTGCCACCGAACTCACTATGGAGGCAGCCAAAATGCTCCTTGATTATGTTGCTACGTATCCCAATGATGGCATCACATACCGCCGCAGCAACATGGTCCTCTGTGCCCATTCCGACGCGGGGTATCTTAACGAACGGGATGCCCGCAGTCGAGCAGGGGCTCACATTTTTCTCTCGGAAGACGTCCCTGTTCCCTCTTTCAATGGAGCAGTTCTGACCATTGCTCAAATACTTAAATTTGTTATGTCATCTGCTGCAGAAGCTGAACTCGCTGCACTCTTCATCACAGCTAAAAAAGCAGTAGTACTTTGCCAAACACTGGAAGAAATGGGATGGAAGCAACCCAAGACCCCCATACAGACAGACAACTCTACTGCAGAAGGGGTGGTCAACAAGACAATTCTCCCCAAATGCCTCAAAGCAATGGGCATGCGCCTGCACTGGTTGAGGTGCAGGGAAGCCCAAGAACAATTTTGTTTTTACTGGGCCAAGGGCACCAGCAATTGGGCCGATTATTCTACAAAACACCACCCTCCCTTGCATCACATTGCACAAAGGCCACTTTTTGCAGGAGGGGTGACAAAGCAAAATGCACACAGGTACTATCAACTCCCACATCTGCAAGGGTGTGTAGATAGCCACAGTAGTAGCTACAGTACCAGATGTAGTAGTGGTATTAGGTAGTACCCATAAACTAGTTATGGTACGTTTTACCCTCACCATGGGGCTCTTTAGCAGGAATGATGATGAATGTACCATGATTCTACACACAATAACAAGTATTCCTAAATATAAAATAAGACAAGAATAGTCTGCCTATCACCACACTGTTCAGTAGAAAAGCTACCTTTTTCTTTATTCTTTTAAATATTTTTGGTGCAACACAAAAGTTCTTCCAGATCATTCTATTATTGCTAGACAAGCACAAAATCAATTTCGCAATCAAAAACCAATTGCACAATTAACACCAATTTTGAGATTGTTGTGATAATTGTGATTGATGTGACCAGTTTTTTGATGTTGAAGGTCACGAATCTTCATTTTTATTTAGCATTTTTAAATCATTTCAAAATAAAATAAAAAGTAGTGATTTGAATTGCAAAAATTCCAAACACTTTTCTTTCTTAAAATTATATTATCAACAACTTTTTGCAACAAGTTATTATTGTTGAGGATGTTTCAAATTACTTACAGCATCATAGAACATTGCAATGCATGTTTGAATAAAAAGTTAACAAAATTTTTGTATTTTGGACTACCAGCATAGTACTACACACTGTCAGCAATGTCTTCATGAGGCAATTTGAATAAAATGTGTAATGACTTGTGAAATTTATTTGTTGGAGATTTATTTTACAATGACTTGTTGAGCTAAATATTTCTTTTTAGCTTAAGTATGATATTATGCGACTGTAAAAATATACTTCTTGATGTATTCAATAATTTTAATTATATCCAAGATAATCAAACTTACAAGTTTAATACAAGGACTAAAAGGTGAAAAATAGCTCACTCATGAATTGAAAGTTTTTGCTTCAGGTTTGAAAAATGATTAAAAAGTTAATGATTTTGTTTTGTTAAAGTGTAAATTTAATAGCTTAAGATGTTTTCATATCATAATATTTGATTTCCATTTGACTAAAAATGAAACTCTGATATATTTGAGTATTGTTACACTAGCATTTATCATGGTAGATTCATTTGTGTTTTTTTTTATCTTTGTATCTTTCAAAATTGGTATGCAGCAGCTCTAAGTTTGAGTTTGAATTAGTTTGACCCTTGCTCTTCTTTCTTTTTGTGACCTAAAATCAATTATTTGGCTCCATGTCTTTTGTCTAAAAAAATAGCTTTATCACCTTGACCCAAAAATCCTTAATTGGTAAAAGCTTATTTGTCAGGTTATAGCAGGAACTCAACACTAAAATTTGCCTAATGTATTAGACATCAATGAATAGTAAATCATAGACTTTGGGTTTAGTGTTTAGTATGAACTCTGAATAGATCCTGAGATGAAGAGCCCCAATGAATTAAGTTTACTCTTTGTTTAAACATATGGTACAGCATTTCTGACTAATTGTCATCAAATATGACATAAGTCATCAGCTAAGTCATTCATAGCCATGATCAATCTAGAGTATGATGAGTAGTAGTGTAAGTACTTAGGTACAATGTCATGCTTGCTCCAAAAAGTGTGGCTCCTTCCTAGTACTAGTTTGGTAAATATTGTAAGTACCTAAATTGGGTATTTCTATAAGGTGGAAAAACATGGAAGGCAAGTTATTGAATGTAATGTATTTTATCATGTTGCACATATCAAATAGGTCCATTTTAAAAAGCTGAACAATAGTAGCATAATAAAAAGACAGTTCTACTCTCGATTATATGAAAAAAGTAAAATCCTCATACTATAAAGAAATCATAGACTCCAACTGTTTTTAAAATAAATGAAAAATGAAACGATTTCTAAGATAGTATGTGTGTGAAAATGGCTGACAAAATATTAATTTTTCAAGATCTTTCCCCATAACTCAAACAAAAACAGATATTTCTGTTTTAATTTGACATATTTTTTATGAGCAACTCTTAGTAAGTAACCCTTCTTCAACTTTGCACTGAGGAGAGACACTGATCTGGTAAGAGAGAAATAAAAAGGGAACTTGTCAGTGAATACCAATGAGCAATTAGAAAAAAATGAGTGTTTGCAAATGTCTTTTCTCAATGATTTTTGTGTTTGACAATTGTTCATATTGCATCACCTCATGTCAAAAGAATGAGTTCAATGAAAGCACAATCAAGTGACATTGTTGTTTATGACAAAACGATATGGATGAAGAATGAAGAAGCTTGCTGTCAGCTTTAATGGTTTGATACATTTAGTCCTTCTTCTTTTTTGAAAAAATAGTAAAAAGACATATTTGAACATTTTATCAAGTTTTTCCCATGATGGGAACAAAATTGGATAAGTGGAATGTGACTAAACTGTCATTTTTTATCTCTGAAAGATTTAGGAATTTTGTTTCTATTGTTCAATCAAATGAAAATACATCATGATGATACCACACCTAATGTTATCATACTATGATACTATGTATTCAGGGTTTAAGTATTTTCTGTTTTAAGTATGGATAGATCTGTGTAGGATTTAACATCATACTTGTAAAAAGTGTAGGCATACACATAAATAAACAATACCTTGCATACAAATAATAATAAGTTGTACCTCACATAGTAACTTAATAATACAAATAATAAAATAATAATAATTTTACCTACAACTGTACCATGTACATTTACTATGAAGAAATATAGGTACCATCATTCAAAGACAATACCATACTATGTAATAGTATGTTACCATACCCACCTATAAAACAATCAAACAGCAGCTAGCAACAGCCAACCAACAAACAATGCTATAGCAATAATATTGCTGCTGTTGCTGCCACTGCTGTTGCTGTCATCATTGAACCTGCCTATGCCTTTGTTCCACACTGCTGTCAATTCTTGTAGATGAACCATCACACTTTTCACTTAGGTGTAATGGATACAATGACACCATTGCCAGTAGCATTACAGGAGCAATAAAATCACATACTGTACTGTCATTGTTTCCACTGCTTCCAATACCACCAATGCTATCAACACCACCAAGACTGTCACTGTCAAAACTTCCAATGCTGCCAATACTCCCTCTTCATGACCAATGCCAGAATTTCAGACCCCCTGCAATTTCACATACAGCTGACCACACATCACTCATTCCCTCCCCCCAAACAATGACCCCACCTTCATGCCACACAACACAACACAATACAACGCAACACCACACCCTCCCTCCACAGGCAGCTCCCCCCCACATCCAAGCCAGATCTTGCATCAGGGTGGGAGTTCAGTAAAGAAAAAAGTGGGTAGACAACTGAAATTAAGATTTTATAACATTTAATTACTGTCTTCATTAGCATTAGCATTCATTAAATCATTTGGAATCTAACCATACAATGTGTGTACCTTACTGTTACCTATACAACAAGCAACACAGTTTATGGTAATGTGAGAGCTTTATTCAGGGTCATGTGTTTAAGCTTTCATCAGACATCAGATGCATGTCAGTGTCAGTGATACTATCTACAGCTACCAGCTCAACATCCAAAATGTCTTTTTTCCTGTGTCAAACTTGATTTTGTATTATCTGTATTGATAGGAGAGGTAGATGACAGGGTATATGTGAGACATTGAATTCAAACAAAGAAGGGAATTCATATTACAATTTGACAAATTGCAGTCCCTTGCATCAGCCTGATTTTGATTGGTATCAAATCACATATGACTCTGATTTTCTAAACTGGAACATACTTGAATTTATCAAAATTTGACAATTTGGCAATTCTCAGTGAAATTTTTCATCTCCAAGCAGATTTTTCATTGCCAAAAAAGAAATATTGAAGAAACAAAATTTAGTCACCAAAAAAGTTTCTTCTTTTATCAATGAAGCAATATATAATACTCACAAATTTCATGATCACTCAGACCATAGAAAAAACATGCGGTGAGTTTATTTTTTTCACCATTTCATTTTCCACTGTTTTAGGCAGAATTCTGCAGTTTTCAGTGGAACCCATTGTTCCACTGTTTTTTGTGCCATTCTGCTGTTTTTTTTGTTCCAACTTTTTTGGTAGTGTTTTAAAATGCTCAATCATGCTTGGTGGATACCAAAACTTTTCTTCCATTTTCCTTCATTCTGTTCTTTTAAACAAGTTCTTACTATGACTAAGTAATACCTAGGGGTAGATATTACAACAAAATAAAAAGAAGTATGGTATTTTATGTACTCTAGAGAGTACTTACAGTATTGCACTTACTCTAGTCTTTTTGCTTTGTACTGAATACAACTAAGTAATATCTAGGTTGGTACTAATTCTGCTGTGATCTGAAGAATTTTTTTGTTTCATATAACTTCATGACTAAAACACTCACAAAAATGAGAATTAAAAAAATAAACAAATAATAAGTTGTTTCATTCAAGTCAAATATAACATTTTTTCAACTTCTTTAATTTTTTTGTCAAAATAGGTACAAATCAATGAAAAAGACTAATTTTGGTTGATGAATTCTTTGGCATTCCTTTGTTTTCCTCATAGAACTAGGTAGGTCTAGGTACATACTTCAATACTGTTCCTATTTATGAGAAGTACTCTGGGAAGTAAAAAATAATACTCCTACTAGCATTAAGTAGTAGTAGTATTGTACAACATTTTTCATGTATTGTGATCATATTGGTAATAGGAGTAAAATATATAATTTTATTACCATTTGTACATAGCTATGTACTTACTGTCAGTGCTAGTACATAATAAGTACTTCTTATTTTGTTGTACCTAAATGCTATTTACTTGTATCCTAGGTTCAGTACATAATATGGTACTTTACTTATTATTTTTCTGCCAAAAAACAGCAAAAACATGACAGAATGGCAGAAAAATTGACAGATCATTGGAAGAACAGTGAAATGACAGGAAAACAGTGGAAAAATGGTGGAATGGCAGAACTGCAGCACATGACAGAACATGGCAGAACATGGCAGAACATGGCAAAAAATTTTGCCTTGCAGATTTTTTCCTGCTATCTGAGCAATCATGTTATTTTTGAGAAATATATATTGCTTTCATCATGAAAAGTCTTAAATATTTTGTTTTGACTGTGAAAATTTTCTGTTCAGAGATTCAAAATTTCACTGAGAATTGCCAAATTGCCAAATTTTAATAATTCCAAGTATGTTCCTGGGATAGTAGCAATTGTCACCAGTACATTCAAGAGTTTGAAATAATCAATGGAGAGATCTTATGACTAATCCCAGTTAGACAATTAAGTGAGTTCTGCCAGCACTATCAAAATTGTGCCATTTTCGACAACTGAACATCTTTATTTGTACATGAATTTTTTGTGTTCAAACATATTTGAACTGTTTTCTTTGTCTGTTCTAAACTAACACCACTCTAAATTGCTACCAAACACATTCAGTCTGCATTTCTAAGGTATTATTTCAATGGGAATTGGTGCAGATTATTTAACTTTTAAATGTTAAATTTGGCATGTACAGATTTAAACTCATTTCATCCAAAACTTTCATAATTTTTTCTATTGCAGGTGACACCATTATCAGTGAGGTAGTAAATGTTGCTAACCCACCAGAGGTAGATGTTGTACTCCCTACAATCACTGCAGTTGATTACAAGCTTATCTACTACCCTTGTCAGTAGAATCAAGTCCACAGAGAGTATTTTTTTCAGCCAGACAATCATTGCTCCCCCCTTGAGATTGAAAAATTAAATACTTGTCCCATTTCTAGACCAGGAAAATTCTGCAACATCATGTTGGAAGCAGATAAATTAGAAGACTGTCATAGGGGGTCTCATTGACTAAGGAAGAAAAGGGACAAGACACTTATTTTGGTTTCCCCTGGTAGTGTGTGACTGATCACTACACTTACATGTAAATTGTTCATAATATATATCAGAAATTTTGGCTCCAACCTGTAGTTCAAAAGGCCCAATATGACAACAATCTTTTGGGAGGTAGTAGATGTATTCTTTGGTTGTGTACTTCTTACCTGTGCTAATTAAATTTGAAAAGAAAAAATATCACCTTCCAATGGAGCTGGAATCATATAAGCCCTTCATCAGGGATTGGTAAAATCTAGCTAATGCCCTGGAGGATCAGTTGATCACTGAATACATCACCTTGGAGGCTGACAGAAGACAAGGATGTGGGTATAGATTGACCTTTGAGTGGAACCAATCTGATCAAGACAATAAGTGTGAAATTTGGTTCCTCATTTTGAAGACAACAAAGATCATCTCATGTACACCCCAAATTTCATTTTGAATCAACAGAAAAGAGTCCATTAGAGTGGCTTGAACTTCCAACATTAGAAGGACATTGCAAGCAGCATCTTTGAAGGTTTACAAATTCCTGCATATTGTTGTACTGTGTGTTGTCAATCTCTCAGGATGCAAAAGCAACACAAGGACTGATCATGTGTTTGAGCTCAGCAAAGGCAGGTCAATTTGATATTGATGTTTGTGACAGCACAGGGCACCTCTTCCTAGCTAGACCTGGATTTTGATGTAACACTTCACAAGCTCAAGCCCTTCTGTTTCTGTGGTTTGGAATAAGGCCTTTTTGGATGTAAATGAATTGACTGAGATGCCTTCTGATGTTCAATATTTTATTGATAAGCAAAGGTGGTTGAAACTCAAGCATACCACAAAGCCATTATCATTATTGTCAGTCTTGAAAAATTAGATATTGCAAATTATGCCTCATACATCTGTTGACAATTGTAGACATGTAAGGGAGGAACCTCCCTTGAGAGGATTCTGATACAAAATCAGCAGAAGAGAATGGTGGTTTAGAGAGCCAAGGGGCATTAGTTGAAAAATCAAGTACAACAGATTGGAAGAAGAGCTCCAGAAAGGGCATTTGAAGCCTTATAAATTGGACAAAACTACAGATGAAAGTAATGTGATGCAAGGGTTGGAAGCCAATGACATCCAAAAGGATATTGAAAATGAAAAACCACTTTCATATGAACAATGCAAGTGGAAGGGATGGAAAAGGGTATCAACAAAGAAATATGGAGCCTAAATAAACAAATCTTCAAAGAAATGTTGAAAATTCAGTACTGGAAGAATCTAAAGCTTTGCTACCAAAAGATGGAGATGACATTGATAGTGTGAAGAAACAAATTATTCTTTCCAAGAAATTAACTTGCAAAAATGGGTGAAGGGCCAGAGAATGTATAAAGTTTTGAAAGTTTAGGCCATAATCATGAGATTTTTTTGAAACTATCTTATATTTTTTATTTCTTAATATTAATTAAAAGCAGGCAAAAAATTATTTGTTATTTTCATTATTTCTTACACAATTCTTGCAAATGAGCCTATTTTGATGACATAAAGAACAGGAGGGGGTAATTTTTGATGCGAGATTTATGACAGGCAGAAAATTCTGATTTCAGATGAGGTCTGCATAATTTCCCCCTGTGGTACTATATTTTTCAATGAAGCATATTTTTCAAATGTCCCCACTAAACATGCATGTTGCTATTATTTTTTTTAAGGTGTGTGAGATATGCTCCGCCTGTCAGGTGTAGTACCTTTGCAGCAAAAGTGTTAGTAAATTGTAAGGACTTGATTAATAATCATAGGGTAGTATCATACTTACCTAAGATAAATAATGATAATAATTGCTTAAAATGTCTGATTCTACCTACTCAACTGACTGTATTCTCTGGACCTTCACCCAAATTGCCAAACCCCTGAGTTGTTTTTTGCAATTTTGCAGTCTTGTTTTTTCCCTCCAAATTGCAAAAACTACTTCCCACTCACCCTGTGTCACAAGGAAGCTAGTCCCTACCTATCTGTCAGTTCCTCATAATAAATATTATTTGTCAAATTCAAGTTTTAGTGGGTCGTAATTAAGCCCAGTTTTTTCTCTACTTACCTACATACAGTTTTGTTATACAAATCAAATTCTTCTTGTCTTTTTTAGATTTTTCCATGACAACATGGTCTAAGACCATGGTAAAAGTGGTGTCATGGTAATTGTTGGGAGAAATGATATTGCAATGGCAGTGTTGCTGCCTTCATTTCCAACAAAACTAACAATGCAGGGTGACTGAATCTGATATACCATGTGCTTGGTGTGGTCGGGAACAGCCAACTTGTGTTTGTTTTGGACACTATGGTAGGGCAATGGTGCAAGTGGAAGCTGCTGATTAAGTGGTGTGTGCGCAGCTGTCTTGGCACTAACCATTGTCATTTAAGGCATGGATACCATAGAGGGTTAGTGCTGTTGACAGTTAAGTTGCAAATTTTTTTAATTACTAGTGTTATCTCTTTCATTTCTGCAACAGCTTTCACCATGGTGGGGGGGTCAATTGGTGGATCTCATCATGAGAGAGCGGCTGGCCTCCCCTGTAGGGTCTAAAGTAAGAACTACTACTTTAAATTGTCAATTTTTGAGGAACAAAATGTTTTGGACATTTGTCAATTTTATGAGGAACAGTCATCTGGAATCTTACAAAATTTTTGGCAATTTTTGCAAAAATTATTATTTTTGGAAAATATAGCAAAAAATGTTAGATTTTTTTCTAAAACGAATCAACTAGGATTACTTACTATAGCAGGTATTGCAGTGAAATAGTTTTTTGCTATAGAAAGGTAGATGTGGGAGTAGAAACCTTCTGTTGGAATCTAAATTTTGCAATGAAATAATATTATTTTTGCAAAGTTAGTTTCTTGGAAAGACATGATGATATGAAGCAACAAAATTCAAATTTAGAACAAGTTATGTCAATACCCAAAAAGGAGCAAGAAACTGATATTACTTCTTTGAGATGCAATTCTGAAAATTAGGCAAAAACAAAGCAGCTTATGGTAATCCAACAAGACAGAAAAGAACAAAAGCCAATAGCTCAGAAGATTGTGAAAATAAAGTTAATACAGCAGTGCAGACACTATCTTCAAATGAAAAAGGAACAGTCTTCAATAGTCAACAAAATGTCAATGATGATTAAAATAGGAATAAAGATAGACAGGCCTCAGACCAAGAAGCTTCTGCTATGAATGAATCAAGTCTTGGTGATGAATGCAACTTTTACAAATCTAAGATTTTCTTGAATATTAAGTCTGTGGATCAAAAAAACTTAGATGACATCACAGAAGTTGCAGGCAGTAAAACTCTTTATCCTGATAGGGTCATTGTTAATGAAAATTCCCGTTCAAAAGAAATTAGGCCACAAAAAACTGAAGCAGGTGGCACACAAAAAACCATAATTTAAAAGTAACTGAGTCAATGGTGAAGGAAATTTTGGTCAGTGTCATCAAATACCATTGAAACCATAAATGAGGGAAATGAAGATGACATGCAAAAGCAATATTCATTAGATGGAAACACCATACAAATGTTGAGTGGGTGTGTTGCCAAATATAGGTGACATAGTTTTTATTAGAGACAATTGATTGTTTGACACTTGACTACTGTTAATTTATCGTATTTCTAGACCTAAATCAAGTAATTACAACATGATTCATATCCAAGCAATGGATTTTTTTTGCTGTCATCCTAAACTAGATAACACCAACTAGTTCTAGCACAGTAAGTTAACTGTAAGTAACAGAGACACCCAATCATGAGGTTAGTAGCAGAAATTGCTTTTGGTTTGGCTCTAGCTGATTGCTGTGTGGAGCACCAAGATCATCCCTAGAGATGATGCAAAATCATGCTTTGGAACAAGAATATTGGGTAAAATTTGTGTTTAATCACGTTGCCATCATTGATTATTGTGTGAGAACATCAAGAAATGTAATTCCCCTCCATTGCAACTGTAAAATGTTTTTATCTGGTTGGTTTTTGTATCTATGTTGCTGGATAATTGGATACATCAGCATATCATGGCTTGGTTGTCCAAAATGATATAAAAATAAATATGGGGAAATGCAAACTCTATCCATCTCCCTACCCTATCTTTCTACACCATGAACATTTTTGGTTGTTGTTTTGTTGCTCTCTTCTTCTGATCCAATACAACCTCCTCTCCACCTTGTCCTCCACTTGCATGTTGGTTGTTGTTGTTGAGTTCTTGAGAACCAACACCATCAGCATCACTCCCATCATCCAGTATGACAAAAAACTAAATTGTCAGCAATGAGAACACTTTTTGATTGCCACAATCACCCCACCAACACCATTACATCAGTTGGTTGTTAACAGATCCTTCTTCTGGCTTCCATCACAGCCGTCCTACCTCTCATTTTATTGCTGGACAAAGATCCAAACACACCAAAAGAACCATTAAGAGCTTAAGAAAATTCTTGATCTAAATAATATCTGAGTACCAAGTCAGAATTTATTCCCAGTTTCAAAACATTTTTATGTTTAAAAAGTGATAAAAATTTTGAGTTCAAAAGGTAATGATTTCCAAGATGTGACAAAAGAAACAACATATTAACATTATCTTGCTCATATGATTCATGATACATTTTCACAAGCTTTGAATACAAGAACATTTTGAATGAAAGTTTGAGATGTCTTTTTAAATGAATCATCATGATCATGCAGCATTGTAATGTTGAAAAAGGGCCATTATATATAATTTGCACAAAAATCTTAGATATTGTTGGATTATTTACAATTTAATTTTTTTTAATAAACAAATCTATGTAGGAGTCAATACATTTCAAAATCAGGAAGAGTCAGATTTGAATGGGAAACACATTATGCATTACATATATTATGACGGTACTAGACATCATTATTAATGTTACCACATGTCACCATCAATCAAACCAGACAACTCAAAGATTTCCATTTGTGATAGTATAATGTCATTCCAATGTGAAATATAAAATCATTTGTTGACATTTCAAAAGACTTTCCTTTGAAATTTCAAAGTATGACAAGTAATAATAATAATTACAATACTCCTACCTAAAATAATACCCCTACATATTGTGGACATGCTTTTAAAGCAGGTTGTAGTATGTACTTAAGCATATATATAGTACTTAAGATACTTCTTAATGTCTGTGATAGGAATTGATGTATGATAGGTTTTTTCAGGTACACATTCATATATTGTATCTATGTTTTAGATACTTGTAATCCTTGATTACTACTACAAATACCTAAACTAGAGCCTTTTCCTACATACTTACCTACCTAAGAACAAGTAAGTAAATATTGAATTTATCATATTATTATCTATCAATTTACTTTACCTCCTTTTACAATTATCTACTATCCCAAGTACAATACTATGATACTTCTACCTTATGGTATTATGTACTATGAAGTACCTACCACTACCATCCTCACTACTACTATTTATGCATCTCTGCCTCACTCATCATCTCATTGACACAAATTGAAACATAAAACACAATACAATGTTAGCATCAATTGCCACCAAAGCTCCTAACTTGCACTTTATGAATCCTCATTTGTAATACAAAAAACTGGTTATTGTGTCTTTCAATATTTTGGAAAATCCTCAGACTATTTGACTTGAGGCTCAAATTCATCAAATGAAAAACACAACAACCAACCTGTTTTTGATGATGGTAGAAAGATTTTGTCTAAGAGCACCAGTAATTAATGTGTTTTGAGGGAATGTTGGGTTGTCATGGTCAGGAGGTTCATGCTTTTGGCAGACATTATTGGCATATTTTTTCCTGTTGTTGCTCCAACCCACCCTGCCTTGCAGTAGTAGGTACTGTCACACAAAAAAATACTAGCAGCTGACATGAGCCATTTTTGCTCCACTTGGAACATCTGCACACAGGGTCTGGTTTTCAACCTCTGCACTACTCATGCTGTACCTTTTCTGAGCAGACCAAATTAAATCCATTGGCAAACTATGGTGTTTACAGAAAATTTCTTGCCCCATTGTTACATATTGGGGATGCTGGCTGGCCTGGCACGATGTACTCAAACAAGTACATACCTCAAAGATTTTAATCATTCCAACTCTAGAGAATTATGCGACAGAGAATTATGCATAATTCTCTGCCAGTGAATTATAGACTCCAACCAGATTTTACACTCCAACTCCCACCTTTCTGTTAAATTAAATTTCCAATAATGAATTTTAAAAAATATTTTATGACTCATTTGTGAATTCTGCATTTTTCACACATGTTTTTGAATTTTATTTTTGAATGAAGTCACTAGTTTTCATCATAAATGCAGAAAATTCACTTTGTTGTTTTTACACATACAGCATAATCCATGAATTTTGCATTTTTCTACATGCATTTTTCTATGAATTATGCAATTTTTAATGAATTATTCATTTTTTCTATGCATTTTGCATTTTTTCATGATTTTGCATTTTTTCTGTGAATTTTGCATTTTCTTGCATATTTTGCATTATTTCATAACAACCTACCTACTTAGTAAGAACTAAGTACCATACCTTACTACAATACCAACCTTTGTGACAACAATAATAATTTTTGATTTTTGACCATAGCATAGCGGACCATGACCTGTCACAACCATGGCAGACTCACTTCTCATGCAAGCCATTGCCTCCATCAAATAATATATTTCTAAGTCATCTGTTTGACAACTACATAATGATATATTATTTATTTCAAATGAAACCACCTTATTACTTTTAATTTCATCAAGCCTACAGTATTATTAGGCTGATCATCATCATCAAGACGTACGCCAACAACAAACAGCAACTGCCATGAGTGAAGCATTTATTGTGTTCAATGTCTGCAGAGGTGGCACTCGTGGCATTGGTCATGGCGGTGTTGATGGCAAACAATGAGATTGCCTCAACTTGGTCCAAACAAAAACAAAATTTATTTGATCGTGCACAGCTTTACAATTGCAACAATGGATTGATCTGTCGTTGCTGCTGTAACACTGTGCACTGAATGATATAGTATAGTTGGATGCGTGTACAAGGTTGGATGGAAGGCAGATGCGGGGTGATAATAATGGTAATAATATTATTATGATGCTTGGTGGGTGGTGGGTGTGGGTGATGGGGGGTGGCAGTATGCAACATTATTTTATGCATGGTGGTTGGCTTGTTGCACTTGAAAAACCTGAATGTTAGTGACTGGCTTCCTCATGAATGAGTGAATGTGTGTTGAGGTAAAATACATAATCACATTTTAAATGAACAATGCATAATTCACTGATGTATAATTTGCCAAAGTTGGAACAACAGCAGATAACACCAAATACATGTGTTTAGAAGTAGCTGGAACATGCCACAGTCATGCTTATGATGGATATATTTGAACATTAGATAGTGTATGAGTCACATTTGAGTGTGATAAAGAAAGTGAAAATTGAAATTTCAGTGAGGACAGTGTGATATTAAATGCAAAAAACATTATGATTATATTTAACAAAATACTGACTCAATTTTCAGATTTTTTGGTTAACTTTGATAATTTTTGTTGTTTTGTGATGTTTTCAATAATTTTTTGTAAGAAAAAGAATGAAAAACAATGAAAAATTAAAAACTTGCTATTATTTTGTTTTTTATTATTTTTAGGTATTTTTCTTGAAAAAACTACAAAATCAATGAAAATGTTTTTCTTCAGTAAAATTGATTTTTTGAATAGGTTATTCTAGAAATATATAGGATTCTTTTTCTTTTATTTTTGTTATTTTTGTTCATTTTTGTTCATTTTTGTTCATTTTTGTTCATTTTTGTTCTTTTTTGTTCTTTTTTGTTCTTTTTTGTTCTTTTTTGTTCTTTTCATTATTTTTCATCATTTTTCATTACAAAAAATAATGAAAAAAATACAAATTTATATTTTTGTGTTAATTTTTGTTTATTATTGTTAATTTTTTTATTTTTATCTTGTTTGATTTTTTTCAATAATAATTAATGTCATATACATGCTTTTTGGAATTCTTTAAGTTATTACAAAAGTTTTGTCATAGTTTTTTGTGTCTGATATTGAATAAGTTCTTACATGATTCTGGGATGCTCCTGACTTCTTTTACGTAACATTGTTTAAGTTTTACTTCAAAATTTTATACTTATTGTTGAAATCCTTGAACAGGTGACCATGGTGATCAAAACTTCTTTACAACAGTCAACAATTTTTTTGAGGGACATGCATGTCCTACATTTGGTACAAAACACCATTATGAAAGAAAATTTTCAATGCCCTTTCAATTTCTCATTGCCTTTTATATTTATCAATTAAACATTGTCTTTGCTTCACTGGAAATGTTCAAATCTTAGTTTGCCCCAATATCAGATAAAATTCTAAAATTTTTGCACATGTTGCTCCCACCCAAGCAACAAAAATATCCTCAGATGCTGATTTGATCCTAAAATCTAAAAAACTTTTCTGACCAACATCATCAAGGGTCAATTCTTTGATCAGGTATTGATTCATATTAAATACAGTAGAGGAGATGGTCCTAATGAAAAGTGCAGTTAGTAACACTTAAGATATTATTAGCAAATTTAGAGATTTTTATTTGATTCCCTAAAAATTAAAATATTTAGTAATGTCATTCTATTATTTTTTATAGCTTTAAAATTCTATTTTCTTTAACGTTTCTATTCATAATATTTTTTTCAGATTCTTCAAGAAAACTGACAACTGAACTCACCTTGTAACTTTCAACATCAATAGCCATCAAGATGGTTGCAACAGACTTGTTCAGCAATCAGCATTATTGGTCATTGGTATTATTTGGTTGGCAGTTTCTTGCTGGCAACATTATTATCATCTCTCTCACACACATTCTCTGAGTGAAAGAACAATTAGCAAGGGAGCCACATAGAAAGCCACAATCAAACAAAAACATAACTACAAAATGCATATCATTTGTCTGTGCAACTTCCAACACAGATGATCAATCACAAGGGATGTCATAATATACTGATAATCTAGTTTTTCTATAATCACAGTGTTGACTAAGCACTGTTTGAAATAATTTTCTACGTTCATGCGCTTATCACTATTTAAACTTCAACTTCTAAACTAACTCATCATCAAATGAACTATGATTATATGAATGCTAAGATGTATTGCTCTAAAAATTTAATTTTAACTTTATTTGCACCAAAGTTGAATAAATTTGGTTGAACAGATTGGAATACATCGTCCATTATAGGAGTATTTTTTAGAGTTTATTCAAACCAAATATTCTTGATATGTTCTCTAATTTATTCAAACTTTTACTCTTCCTAATGAAAACTTGAATCATTTTTTATATTTCAAAAATTACAAAATTCTAAAAAATATTCAGGTAACACTTGACCCCACAAGATTTTCCTATGCTTTATCACTGCAAGTGAATGTTCAAAGTGTACTCTCATATCTAAAAGGTATTTATAAACTCTATCCAAAAACTATTTTTAGCTCGAACTTGTTTCAAACTTTTTTGTATCAAAAGATAGAGAAGAATTTTGTGAATGAATGGAGATTGAGAACTATTTTGAGACGATAAGTACTTAAGATGGTGCTAGGAGGAGTAGTACTAAAGATTAGCATGTCAAACAATAAACTGAAAAACATTTTATCAAAAACTTTTTACATGGCTGGAAGTAGATTGTATTACAAAATTAATTTAGTACCATAGTGCATCATGTTGCCCCCTTTCTACTTGACTCAAAAAAATAAACCATTGTCTTATGCCATCTTTTCAAATAGTAGTATGGTACATAGCAAGAAAAAATATCATGTTCGTTACTTTTTTCCTACAAAAATCTGCATTGTGCAGCCTCGCAGAACCTCAAACATTATGTTGAACTTTTTCAAATTGAACTGCTTTTCTTCCTCTAATTTTTCCTTTTCCTCTCGTATTCTTTGCTCTTCTTCTGTCTCAGGCTCTTCATAATCATACCACGCATTTGCATCATCAAAACTGTCTTCCACTGTTTCGTGACTGGCATTGTCACTTTCATTGTTCGCTTCAACAGTATCATCAACTGATTTCTTGGGCATCAATAAAGACATCCAATACCATTGTTTAGGAACAGGGTACTCCTGTATGAACTCCAATACTCTCGGCATGAGTTCTTGTGGAGTTTGCTCCAAATACTGGACCCCAATGCGCTTTTCATTCGGTGCTGAAACTAAAGAAAAAAGCTTAATTATCCGAACCGCAACCCGACCACGCGGACAATCATTGATGTTGGGTATGCAATATTTGCAGTACTCGTATTTGACAGGGTTGAAGCTGACTAAACGAAATGAATCTCGATCAATTGTGACATGACAAGTATGATTACAGTCATTCACATCATTGAGATTTGTCACAGTAAAAAGTGCGTTGCACAGTGCATCGTATCCAGATTTTGCAATATTATTTTGTGCAAGGTTCAGAGACTTTAAGTTGGTATTTTTCTTCAGTGCCATTGCAAAGAGGATTGCGTCATCGTCATTGAAGTTATTTTTTGATAGATCGAGCGTTTCCATGGCCGGGTTTGTCGCCAAAAAGTCAGGAATTATAGTGCTTCCCATGGAAGTGATGTTGAGTCCTGAAAGAACAACAGACTTCATTCTGTGACTTGCAGCAGCAAGAGAGCAGAAATGATTGGTTCCATCAAACATGTTTTGGATGTTTCGAAACTCAATGCGTGTCAGCTTTGGGTGGGTTTGAATTATGCGGCACAACGTCTCCACAGTTGTCTCTGAAAGTTCTTCATTTTTAATTATGGAAAGCGAGTTTAGTCCAGGATTGCGTGCCACCAATTGCAGTATGAAATCGTATTCATTGAACAATCCGTTGTCGCAAAAATGCAACCCTTGAAAAGGAAATCCTTTCAAAGCTGGCAAGATCGTGTTAATGACAGATCTGTGCAGGTTTACCCCGATAATTTGTAACGAAGGACACAGGCCTTCCCAATCTAGCAAATTTGGATACTGGAGTAACGCATTTGCAAATTCTTTCCAGTGAGGATCAAGAATATCCTCATAGATCACCGATTGATAGGGGCCGCAGTTATACATATCGTTTGGCACGCGAAGTTGAATGCGTCCATCACCTTCCCCATTCCTCATCATGTAAACCGTCTTCTTCAACACACAGAGAAAATTATCCATTGCATTACAAACTTGATCATCATGTCCGCGTGCCTGCCAATCGGCTGCTGTCAAAGGAGGAGCTAAATATTCCCAATATTCTTGTCCTTCCATTTGATTCTCAAGATGGATGCATTTGCCTTCTATCCAGCAAGAATATTGTTCAAGATTCGAAATCCTTTCATTTTGATCATTGATTGTCGCTTGTTGCTGCTCAATCCTATTGTGCTGCTGCTTGATTGTTTTTTCCATCTCTGACATCTTCGTCTGCATCTGAATGATCGTATTGAGCAGCGACGTCATTTCTGCAGTTGGCGGAGATGTTGCATTGTCTTCAATATCCATTTGTTCCATGGTGATTCTGCTGTATTGCCGTTAATGGTAGTACGGATTAGAAAGAGGACGAGCTACGAGTGCTTCCGTTCCATAACTCTCGAAATTAAATAAAATTCCCTCGCTCGATTGCCGAGAAATTGCATCTGCGTTATCTTCTGGCACTCTTTAGCAATGGAATGAGAGGAATCCACCGTAGTATCACGGGTAGTAGCGGTTGAACTTGTCTCTGGCCAACAGTTCTTGTTTTGGTTAATTTTCTAAGATGATATGTTCGTTATGTCATGGGGTTTGAGGCGGGAGGCGGATCAAGAAGGATAATGGAGTTGTTATTGTTAGTGGTAGGTGTGGTTGTTTGCGTCTTTGACCTGAAAAATAATGTTCCACAGATAAAAATTATTATTTCCCGATAATTTCATAATTTCAAATCATCTTTTGACTAGGTACGTAAACAAGTAAATAGGAATAGGTATGATACAATACTCTCACTCAATTCG
>JALLOT010000545.1:0-19372 GCA_036939595.1 Thalassiosira livingstoniorum
GTCCATAGGGACCCACTAAATGTACTATAAGATTTCTGTTTTATCATCATTATTAAGTACTCCATTATTTCTAGTACCTTGATAGAATCAATGTACATAATATTATGCTGTATGTAGTATGTAGGTGTGGCACAATAATAATAAACATTACTCTTATACAGGATATCGAATAAGGACAGAGAACAATGGAGAAAAATTGTGGAAAACAGAGGCAAAATGAGAAGAATGGTGGAGAACACAGAGGATATATGAGGATGGAGAGAATGATTGGCTTGAATTTTGACAATTTTAAATTGTTTTTAATGTGTAAAATCTCTCATACAAACAAAATTTTGTTACTTTAAAATATAATTTCTGGGAAATGAAAAATATCTACAGCTACAGTTGAAAATGCAAAATATTTCTGAAAACATTGAAATTAACAAAATTTATTGGATTGTAAGGTTGCTCCAGAATTACTAGTATTAATGTAGGATGTAGCTGTCATTAATTTTTTTAAAACTATTAGTGTATATGCTTCATATTATGCAAGCAAGTACATTGGCACAGTTGCAGAGCTGGTCAAAATAAGAATGTCTCCATCAGGAAACCATTCCACAGTTTTTCATTTGACATAATTTTTTATTTCTTGTTAGTTTTGAATTTTTCACATATTTTTGGTGCTTTTTTCCTATTTATTCTCAATTTTTAAAAACCATAATAAAATCATAAAAACATAAGTAGATGCCATTCTATTTTTTATTTCCAGTGACTTGTTTTGTTTTTTATTGTTAATTAAACAATTTTCATCTCCAAAACATGTTTTTCTCCCAACTATTGTAATAATCCTAGGAGTATTATCTTTTTATGCATGCACATTATTTATGCACACAACTTATGACAAACCAAGCATAATCCAAAAAGAGCTCTAAAAGTAGGGAGTTGCATAAAAAAATTGCCAAAATTTCAAACCCAATATTTTCATCTGATTTTTTGGGTAGTTGTTGTAATATGAGAACAAAAGATCCTGAAATTCTCATAAAAAAATTTGAACCTGTCCAAAGTTATTGGGCATCAAAGTTACCTAGTGGCAACTACTAGGCAGTCTTTGTGGGACTCAAAATGGGACTCAGAATACTAGTAAAACTACTAGCTATTTGTCAACATTAGTCAGGCTTAGTGTTCAAAGAAATACTAACAAGATACAAACACATGAAGTCATAGAAATGCCATTAGAAGCATTGTTGCATAGCCCTTGATTTAACTTATGGTTTTACCATAAATTTGAGTTTTTACAGGATGGTTTTGTAGTAGGGTAAGAACTTGGGTATTTTTTGTGGATTTTATTCATTTTCAAGAACAAAGTAACATGGTTCTTGCCAAAAAAATTGCACACTTCATTACTTTTGATTTTCTTTGTAGAAACAAGATACCTATTATTATTTCATTTGGACATTGATTTTCATGTTGGATTTCGATAATGGTTTTGATGTAGGGTGCATACTTGGTAAACATGTGACTAACAAAATGCAAGAGGGTTTAAATATGAACTTGGCATTGTAGCCCAAATTGAATGAGCTTCAAAACTTCAATATCTAAAACTCAGCTTCTTAGTGTAACAAGTTAGTCACAAATATACCAACATAGTGTTTTAATTCATATATCAAGACTTTAATGCAATGGTTTTAATTTAGGATGTCTACTTGGCAATACAATTGAAATAAAATTGCATTTGTAACTCATGCAATGGCTTTCATTTGTAAGGTGAAAATAGGTACATCTCACATCCAAAAGAGCACAAACTATTAAGTTATAGAATTATCCTTTCAAATAAGCTGGTTAATCCTTGATCCAAACTGTTGGTTTATGATAATGGCAAGTTTTGACAGGATGGTTTGGAAGTAGGGTAAATACGCAGGTGCTTTTAATACAATTTTACTTCTTTTTGCAATGCAATACTGTGATTACCAGAAAAGCAGCCCATTACTTTGCTTTGGTATCTTCACTCAGTAGAAATAATGTACCAGCTAATTGTTCCATTTCAATATTAATTTTCAAAATTGGATTTTGAACACAGTTTTGATTTAGGGTGGCTATATGGCAATCAGGCATCCAAAAAATGGATTATTTAATAATTTGCTCAGTACAATAGCCCAAATCAAGTTCATTACCAAAACTATAGTATCTAAAACTCAATTATTCCATTTACAGAGATACTCTCACATTATTTTCCAACATTTAGTTAAGCTTCAGTCCATGTCATGAGGCAAAGGTTTTATTTTAGGATGTCTACTACTTGGCAATATATAGCAATTAATATTGAATTTAACAACTTAGAAGCAGCTCAGAAATAATGTTTTTTATTGGCAAGACAAAATTTGAGGTGTATTGTATTTCCAATATCATAATAATTTAAATTTTTCTTATTTTCACAAAATCACAAAGCTCTCTTTTTTCAACCATGGTGGGTTGTTGCATTTCATGTGTATGAGTTGGATGAAAATTATTTTCACATATTTCAAATCCATTTGCAATGGCATGCCTGTGTAAAGTGTCTCATTATTTGTAGACTAACACAGTTACTTAAATGTATTATTATTATTAGTTGTCAACAAAAAATACTTGCCATCGGAGGGAATTCCTCCAACAACACTCACTCTGCTGCCTTGCTCCAATTTTTTCAATTTTGGTGGATTGTTGAATATTATTAAATTTGTTCCCCAGTACATACGTTGCGATGCCAAATAAAATTGTAGGCATTCGAGTGTAAGCCCCCGACAAAGCACATAATACCTCCCCCCAACCATTTGATTGATGTTGCTGTTGTTCAAATACCTAAACGAGACAAATAGATTTTAAAAACAAACAAGAAAAGGTGGCAGTGGCAACCCCACGAGCATTGCCTTCTTGGGTCGCCTTCCTCCAAAATGCAGTTTTCGTTGTACGTTTCGTCATTGAACGAAACTGTTCTTTCCATTTGCGCTGTATCAAAAGAGAATGATTTCAAGAAACTGACAATCAGCAAGTTAGATCATTTTTACAAAAGTTGAAAGAGGCGGAACTTCAAACAAAAGTCTTACCCGCCAAACCGACAACCAAGGATTGGGATGGGGACGGCTTGTAACGACAATGATCGCCCGGCGAGTTGAAAGAAAACGAGATTTGTGATCCAACAATCAACTAGTTAGTTCATAGAAGATATTAAATGAAGATAAAAACTTAACAATTGGACTCACCCCGCCAACGGACAATGAAATATTAGACTTGGTCGTCAAATGCGACTTCGATTGCAACGAACCCCCCGGTGCGTTTAACAGTGGCTAGTAGTGCCGCCATAAGAATGGCCGGGGCCAATCACCTTGCAACTGTATTGGTGAGGCGATCATGTTGGTGTTGGGATTTGGTGAGAGGCCACAAATGAAACGGATTACGGCAATGGAAGGCAAGGAATGCCATGGCAGCGGTCAAAAATGGAGTCAGAATCACCATTTGGCGGTTTTGTTGCATTTTTCTAGGGCGCTGTGGGCCACGCCACAACCAGCCGATTTTACAGTGCACTCCCATGCCCTTTGGGAGTGCAGGGAAACACTAACCACCACAATCCATGCACTGTAGGCTCTGCTATTAATGCAACAGTGGTGCTGGATGGGTTTCAGCAATTTCCCTGATTGCCATCGTCGAAGCATCAGCCGATCTTCAAAAAATGTTGGCAGATCGGGCGAGGGAGGTCATACGGACAGACTTTCGAAGCTCAAGTTCCAGCTGGAACTCGATTTTTCCTCCAAAAAAACCTTTTATACAACCCCCTATATGAATGTTAGAACATGTTCAAACTTCTATGATACCAAATATTTCAATGCCTACTCACCAATGCACCCACTTCAATGACACCCCAATGATGTCTCACAAGAGAGCAGTCAAGAAAAAAGGCTGCTACTTACTCAACACAAGAGACAAAGATATTGTTTACAAACCTGACACATTGAATGGTTTAGAGTGTTTCATTGATGCCAATTTTGATGGTGGATTGAATGGGGGTGATAAAACAAGCCCAGAATCAGTGATATCAAGGAAAGGATTCATCATAGTGTTTGCTGGCTGTCTAATCACTTGGACAAGCAAACTTCAAACCAAGATTGCCCTCGGTACAACTGAAAGTGAATACATTGTGCTATCTACTGCAATGCAAGAAGTCATTCCATTTCAAAAGATCCTGCAAGAGACCTCTGATACTAGGTCTTTCCCTGTACAAAACAGACTTCAAATGCAAAGTATGGGAAGACAATCAGAGCTGCATTTAGGTAGCTAAAAGTCCAAAATTCACCCCACAGACAAAACACATCGCCATGAAATACCATCATTTTTGTAGTTTTGTTAACAACGGCACCATTGATATCCAGTCAGTCTCTATGGAGGAGCAGCTGGCTGATCTTCTAACCAAACCGTTGCCGGCAAAGCAATTTGAGAAACGAAGGACTTAATGGGATGGTAGCTGCAGTGATGGGAGTAGTTGTTATTCCCAATTACTGCAGTTTGTGAGGGAGTGCGAGAATCCATAAAGATTCAAATTTGAAAACAAAATGGTTTTGAGAAAATAGTTTTGAAATGCAACGGAAATAGAACTTCTGCAACTTAAAATAACACTCACAATTCTTTTGGAAGAATTGATTCAACAATCAACCTTCCAGCGAGCAAGCAATGGAAAATAACAATCCCGACACAAAACACTCAGAACTGCAAAAATCAAAATGTAACAGCTAGAAAAGCTATGTATTGGTGGTTTTACCAATAAAACTTTAAGTGGGGTCTAAAATGTATAGCAGAAAGTGCTTTAAAATATTTTCAGTTTCCAAACATTTTCGTTGTGTTTACAATTATTTTAATATTTCTGTGGAGTTCATTTCAATTAATTTTATGGACAACTATCACGGTAGAATTAGAGTTTCAAATGTTGCCCTACCTGGTGAAATATTGATTCCCAATACATGGCAAAACCACTCTTTTCGTATATTAACTAGAATCTTGCATGGGACAATAATGATACACACTGAATTGGAAAAGATGATGAAATCAATACCAATGGTTTAAGATAAAAAAGCATAATTTGGAATATTATCATTCATTACGGAGGAATCGATATGAATGCGTATGAGCAAGGAATCATGAATGCGCCATTCCACATGATGCACCTATGTTGTTCAATATCAGTGGAGTGTTGTGTGTCAATTCAGATGTCGGAAGTTGCTCTCTTCGCTATCATCCAATGAAAAATTGTCAAATGATAGGGCCCCAAGCCAGTCTGGTGGTATTTTTGACCCTAAACCGTTCTTACCAGTCGAGATTGGATTGATTCATTTCAACTTGATTGTCACATAAATCCCAAAGAAAACCTACTTCGTCGAGAGCATTGACTCTATCTCTAGTGAGGTAAGTCATTGCTCTTTTCTCGTTCTGATTTCCAAAATTTTCATTATCCAAGGTTTCCTCGTTGTTATCTTTATTTTTTGAGTCTCTTTCTGGTGCACAATCCAAACCCTTCTCCCACAATAACTTTCTCTGTTGTCTCACTGTTTTAACCCAACGGGCTAATTTAGGGTTGGGGTCATATCGACTAGGAACGTTGGTATCCCCTTGTAATAACAAACGACGATATTGATATGGACACACCAATTGATTGTAATTTGAAAATGAGGAAAAGAATTTCAAAAGAGCAAGATGACACATACCATATTCTTCTTTGTACTTTACAAGTTGTTCTAAATATGCTTCAAAATTTTTGTTCTCATGGGTTTGCCATTTCCAACCCAGTTCCACAAGTTCGTTCAATTTATGAAAACGCTCTTTCATAAACTTCGGATCTTTTTTTACGTAAAACTTTTTTTGCAGTTGAACCCAAAAACCCAAGTTCATATTGTAGACACCTACGAAGTAATCTCGTGGTACATTGAAATGTCCTATTGGAGTTAATGAAAAGAACAAACATTAGGTATGCAGATGTAAGTTCATTGATCATGAAGCAACCCATGTTAGTGACTTACCATGAAGTCTGTAGAATTCAACCAATTCATTGAAGTGCTCAATCCATGGTCTCTTTTTACTCTTGACCCACGGGAAACCTGTGAACAGCGCAAGTGATAAAAGCTAGGTACTAAAATAGCAAATGGAAACAATCCGAGATCATGATACCTTACCTAAAGCTTCTAATCTTTCAATTCTTTCTTTCGTGAGCGTAATTTGGGAAGAAGTCCTATTTCCTGGATCGGTCCCCTTTCTCTCCATTTTATACTTTTTGACTCTCAATTTGTTGGTCCAATTCCACAAATTGAAGCCATTTTGTGTGTAATTTTTCTTAAAATCCATGTGGCCTAGGTGTCATTGAATCGTTTTTTTTCAGAGTGATAATGATATGAAAGAGAAAGAAAAATTAGAGAACAACAAGACAAAATTTATGCTATAAGGGAAAATATCAAAACATTCCATACCATGCTGCTCTTTATAGAGCTCCAATTCTCTGAAAAAATCATCAAAGTCTTCTTGTGGAGGCGCCGCCACAGCCCACTTGAATCCTATAGACTCTAGTCGTTCAATCCGTCCTATTGTCAGGGTGCCACCATGTATTGACTTATTTTCAGGATCAAACTTTTTTCCTTGTTTTGCCAACTCGTTTTTCCTTTGTTTCAGTCGAGATATCCAATTGACAAGTTCACGGTCGTTCTCACTTTCTTTCACATTCAAATTGCCATGTATTTCCTTGTATTTCATGAGCCTCGCAAACATGAGGTCAAAGTGACTGATCAATTCTGTTGGCGATTCCTTCACACGTTGACGTAGATCATTTTCTAGTCCTGTCTCGAGGAGAGGCATATCCATACGTGGAGATCCTTTATCATTTTTTTCATTCTTCTCCAACTGAACATCTTTTATTCGTTTTAGCGCAGGAACCGAAGCCTGCAATCCATCAAGAATGCTTTGAATCCCGCTCACGGTTATTCCAGCCCTACGTATTCGTAGTGGCCTCTTTCGTGTCTTTCGTGGTTTCGCTTCCATTGCTGTCAATTCGTCCTGCAACCATTTGAAATATTTGTAAATCTCCACGTGAAGTTCCAGCCTTTCCTCGTTGGGGAGGACACAATGTTTCAGCAACTTGTCCTCCATTGCTTTCTGGGTCTTTTCCGAAGTAGTGGTGTCATCTTTTTTCCCTGCAGTCTTTTTCTTTTCAGGAGTAGTGATGTTGTCCTTTTTCCCTGCGGTCTTTTTCCTTTCATCATATGCAGTGGAGTCCAACGTTCGGATTTGCCCATCCTCCAAACACTCTACACAAGGAAAAGCATGAGGATATTGTTCGATCCACTTCTTCTTTGACGAAAAAGGAAGGAAATTGATGAATTTTCGATCGAATCCAAGCTGCTGCAAGTACTGCACGGCAGTTTCGATGTGCTCCGTATTTTGAACCCAGGCAAAAGAATGCTCGTCAGATATAACTGCACGACGGACAGTTTGCCGAAACGCATGAAGAATGCCTCCCTTCCCTTTCTGATATTGGTGGAAGTTGAAGTGGATCAAATCCGACTTGAACGAGAGGTAAAAGAGTGGAACCACAGCCACGGGCGTGACCCTTTCTTCTTCATCTGTAACATTGTTTGCGTCCGAAGTTGTCGCAACCTTACGCGTTTTTTGGGGGCGTTGGATGCTTTCTGTTCCCTGTCCACCATGCGAGTCTAATGAGTCGGTCTCGTCGTTATCGACATTGTCGACATTATCGTCATTTGCATCCGATGAGGAATCCATTTTCCTTTTGGCGCCGCTTTCCTTTTTCTCTTCACTGCCTAATTTTTTCAACTTGGCAATCAATTCCAGAACTTCGTCTGATTTGATCGGATTTCCCATCTTAGTGGCCGGATCCCACTTCGTTGCAGAATGTGGCAAGTAGGAATAGATGACATTCTTGTAAGAGAGTATGGACTGAATATCACCGACCAAGAGTGTATCATCGGGGTCTGGATCTGGATCTCCAAACGCCATTTCATTGATCCAACGGCAAACGTCGGTGGGAGTCACTTTGACGAGTTCTTCGTAAGTAAATTTGTGGTTTTCGGGATAAGACACTTTTCGATCGTGGATGTAGGACATGAATTCTCGAAGAATGGCATTGCTGTGGTTTTTGGAGGGTGCCTTTGGTGTTGGTGGAGGTGGTGGAGGAAACTGTCTAGGATAACATTTCGCCGGACATGGCCCTGGAATATTCCCCGTCGGCAAAAAATACGGCGCATAACCCGGAGGAGCATGAGGAACACGATGGTGGTAGTAGGAATATGGGGAAGGACGCGGAACAGCTTGATAGCCATTCGAAGAAATCTTGTCAGGTTGAGGGCTTCCCAGGTTTGAGCGTTGGCGTGGTCTTCCCCTGCTTGACGGGGTCATTTTTGGTGGCATTCTATGCAATTCTTGCCGAACTTGCTTCTTTTGACAAATCTGTTATTTTGAGCAAATTATTGTACGGTTTATCGAAATCACTCTTCAATTAGATGGTAGTGGTAGTGATTCATTTCCCTTTTGCCGTTGCTCATTGTCTTTCTTTTGGCTTTTGGATATGTTGCGGGTTGCGTTCTGCGTTCGCCATTCTCCCCTTTCCCTGTTCGCCTGGTTGCGTTGGCTGAATGAAGGCTGACTGAAGGAGGCTGGCTGGATAGCTAGCTGGTACTTAGGCTGGCACACAAAAATGGGTATCTTTTTCACGCTGTGAAATAATACCATGAATTATCGTGTAATACAGTAGATAGACGGTATATTTTTCAAAATGTTCGTAGGAATTCGTTCAAATCCAAGAAAACTAAGATTTATTTGACATACAACACACAAAACAGCAGCTTCTGAACAACTAACACCAGAGCCACCATACAAAAGTGACACAAAACACTTCAACATCAACTTATTGAACCACTTCATAAGTCAAACCAGGGACCTCCAACTAATGAATGAGGGCTTGTGCCACAAAGTTTACCATGCACTTGTTACCAATTGGAATCAATTACACTTATATCTTTTACTTTAATTATGAAAGGCAGCATGCCCCAACATAGTCAATCAACATTATGAGATCTAAGGATGAAAATGGGAATGGCAAAGGCAGCCTTGGTCACCCAATCCAATACAATTCTTTTACTACATCATATTAATACTCTGTTAATCATAATATAAATCTATGAGCTGTGTTAATCTACTTTGTGTTAATCTCATTCAATTACGAACACCAATTGCTTCTAAAAGTGTACTGCTCTGTTGTCATCTCAAATTCATTCTGATATTGATCCTGGGGCCTGATTCAATGGTGATTTGTACATGACAATGATGCTGGTACAAAAACAAGGTCATTGTCATTGTCATCTTTGAAGTTGCTGTACAACATCTGATACTGATAGGCTGCATCCAATGGGTTGCTTTCAAAAGATATTCTAACCTTGCGGACAACAAAAGTATTGTCTACAGACTTTTTGTTGCTGTAGTCAATGGATTAGAAGTTGCAATCCCTTTATAAGCTTTCATTTTAAGAGTTAAATTGAAAAGCATCTTGGAGTTGTTGCTGTTGTTTCTTTTTCATACTGTTGTTGCTTGTGCTGTTGCCGGATGATCCAGTTATCTTGAATGAAGAACATTGTCCTATCTTTGAAACAAAGAAAGACTTTCATCTAAAGTTGAAAAAAACAATTTGAGCAATATAATGGATATTGGCAGGGAAGGAATCAAAGATATAAACATGGTGTGAGATCCTATAGTTCCTCCTCCTAGATAAAATACCATGTAGCCTTAAATTTTGGTATCAATGAAAGGAAAAGGAATATTGCCAATGGAACTTCAGCATTCAGATGGTCCCTTTCAACTGTATTTTGATTGCAGCCTTCGTCGTCAGTAGATGTGACTTCTTCCTTCCTTGTGTCAGAGGATGAGTTTGGTGATGCCTACTTTCTTTGAGCATTTTTCATATCATGTCAGGCTGGATGTGGAAGAGATGATTTCTTTTGTTCTGGGGAGGAATCACAACAATGGTGAGTTCAATAATTGACAATGCATTTCAAATGATATTAATTGATGCTCTCTGCTGACACTGCATGCAATGTGCAACATTTTGATGGTGGTAGGTATTTACAATTGGTAAGACAAGCAGAAGATGCAGGTTTTGTTGCTGTGGAAAGAAGTAGACTGAATTTTTTGGTTTTATGACCTCAATTGAATCACAATGAAATGAATTATTTGGATCAATGTTGATCTAATTGAAACAAATCCAAACTAAAAAAGGAAAAGCATGGGCAAAGCCTGGGCAAAGCAAAAAGCGCAAGGAAAATTCCCAGTGCCTAGCCTGCCTTATTTGCAAGGTACTGGGTATCTACTTACAGTGACTCTATCCTGAAGCCTCTTTAAAATATTATTTTCACCATACAGTCATAAAGGTTTTGTTTGAAGGGTGCTTTAGGAGCTGAAGAATTGGAGAAGCCATCACCTATGTCATGATCATGACAGGTGTTGGGCAGTTGAAAGTTGTTTAATTTTGTCAATGCTGGCTGCTGTTAGCATTTTGTTGCTCAAACAAGCCCTTTTGTACAACATCAAAAAACATTCTAAATGGTAATATTTTATACACCCGTACGTAGCCCAAAGATTTCAGGCATTCTCCTTGAGAATTGGTACAATTTACATACATAATTTTCATTACTGACACTGCATCATTAGACCATTCAAATAGATGTGTGGATGAATGCTTAAATGAAATGAAGGTCAGACTATTGATGTATTCAGCAGCTGTTACTACAAAACTGGTGACAATTTGTTAAAAACTTTTTTTAATTTCAAAACTCAAACACAACCCTCCTGCAACCCTCCTGGTGGGGGTTCAACCCCCACTTGAGCACAAAATGGGGCCACCTAAACTCATCACATTATTTTATTTCAATTCATTCAATCTCAGAGTTTCATCCCATGAGGGTCCCCTTCTTATGACAAAGTCCTTACAAGTTTTATTCCTTTTGATTATCATTGTCATTCACATGTTACGACAAAACATAAAAAAGAGAGAGCAGACAACTCACATCATGCCTTGCACTGGGGCCATCAATCCAGCTGATGCTGCTGCAAGAGCAAGACAAGAGCTTGGATTGACTCATCAACTCAAACAACAATGTAGGATTGGACCTCATCTGTCAAGAGGAGGCTTGCATGAATATGATGTCCCATTCCGAGAATGGTCCCTTCAGTGCTTCCAAAATGGCTTGCTTTATTGTTGCTGTCAGGCTTCAATTTCCATTTGGATACATCAACTCTATCCCCATTACCAAACAGGGGATACCAATTGCAATCACATTGTTGTCTATGGCCAGTTTCTACTTGCAGTCATGGTAATTGCCCTTCCAGGAGCCACTCAAGACAAAATTGCTGCATTTATCTGCAATGAAAATGGGAATCTCTACTCACAACAGACAGCATCAATGAGAATGCAAGAACTCAAAATAACAAAGAAAAAAGCATCAGTAGAAGCCTACCAGGCCCTTGATCCAAGGAAACAGTTCAAGGAATTTATTTTTTGGAATCAGTCACCCACTGTTGGAGTGTTTCAGGTTCCCTGGCATCAATTACTAGATACAGATGAGTTTAAGATGGATTTAACTCAATTAAACCACACAAAAAGCATGGGAACTTCAGTGATTTTGAGTTCAAAATCACAGTTGCTATGCAAGAATTGGTGGTAGTTTGAGATTATTCTACACCATTAATCCAGGACATCCCAACTTGCCTGCAGGCACCTACAGAAGCATTAATCAACCACATAGGTAGATCACCTGCATCCAAAACACTGGAGCAAATAATACTTTGTTTTATGATTTTTTATTAGACTTGCATGAATATCAAAAGGAATGGATACAATGGAGTGGATGACCATCTAATTTTTGTGTGGGACAATTTAGGTGCCCATTTGACTTCATATGTGGCACAGACCCTATGTTGTCAACCTGGGCCACAGAGATTCACAAGCATTCCTCAATCCTCTTATCAACCAAAGCATGGGCTTATTGAGTACAAAATTTGCAACATTGTGAGCAAAATTAAACTGTGGTTGAGGGCCAACTGAACTTTTGCAGTTTTGGAGCAAGAAATTTACCAGATTGCTGCCCAAAACAGCTGTAATGGGGACTTTGATAACACATTTGCCCATTGTGGCTACAGATGGACATTATATTTTAGCTATTTTTATTTATTGAAATATTTTGGCAATAGGTTATCTGTCTATACAAGTATCATCCATAACATATAATATCTTGTGGAACAAGTTGCTGTCATATTATTTGTAGAGTTTAGTGAAACTTGTGCAGTAACTATTTCAGCTGCACAAGTGCATCCATGACATTTGATGCAACTCATGCAGCCGTACAATTAGCTGCATGCATGGCACATGCAGCAACTAGCAACTTGTACCACTGTGCAACGTGATTGCTACAGCTGAGAATCAAACAGCATGGGTTGCATTGGCTGTTACCAATCAATCAATGCAACCAATGCAATGGAGACTCAAAAGACACAAGTTGCATTGACTGCAACTGATGGAAATGATTCAATTGATACATTGGTTGAAACCATTGCAGTTATGAAAACAGTTGCAACCAATTCAATAGCAGCTGTTGCAATGGTAACATCTGCTGCAATGACCAAAGTGGAAAATCAGGATTTACAAGTGGCAGCATGATCAATTGCTGTATTTATTGCAATTCATTTTTACTAAAATGTGCTTTGTAGAATATTTTTCAAGGCAACACACATTTTGATGTAAGACTTTGTATTCTGTTCCCTTTTTAAAAAAAACAATTGGTGTCTGAAATAATGTTCATCAAACCTGTACCTAAGCAAGGCAAATATCATTTCTTTCACTATCCAGTAAGTCTGGTCTTCAATGGCAAAATCAACATTAATTTGGATGGAAAAGTCACAGAGATATCAATAGATAGAAGGCAGTCATATCAAGCCATCATCTATTGGATTTGATCTGATTCAAATGGTTGGGGATTCGATAGTTCTGAGCTCCCTGAGATAACCCAGAGTATAAGAAGTGTTTCCAGTGATCAAATGCCATGCTCACTGATTGCACAATTGATCTCATTACATGCTATGAACTTCTAAAATTACCACAAACATCACAAATTGATCCATGGTCCTTGTATATTGTATTATGAAGGATATGCGTTTCACACTCTTTGAAAATTTTGGACCTAGGAATACTATGGGATGATATCATATTGGGGGTTTGGAGCAAATTCAACCCCATTTTTCTAAATTTGATTGTTATGATAAAGAGATGCAATTGAATGTGAGGTTCTATCCCATTAAACTTATCATCATAGTAGGTGGCACTTTATCCCAATAGTATTGTAGAAATGTTGATCTGACATTATATGACCCTTCTTGTTTTGTGCGAAATAGCAGGATTTGGTAGTATTATTTATATATCAAAAAATAGAATTCAATGATTTGGCCATTCACTATCAACCATGCTTGATGATTGTCATCAGCCCTGTCATATAAACACAACTTACTAATGATTCTAACACCTTTCTTTTGCATGTTTGAATCCTACCCAATCAATATTTTTTTCATTTTTTCACAATGTGTTGGTACACCAAAGAACTTGCACAGGTAAGTTGTCCTTGCATTTTTTCTGGTTTCTGTATCAGAAATAGAAATACAAATTGAAACAAGGTTACTTTGTCAGAGTCATTTGCCTAGGTAAATAGTGTTCTTTTCTTTGATCTGAAATTGACTTCAGAATCAGAAAGTAAAGTATGTTCACCAAAGGGAGTAATAGTCAGAAATTCCAATGATGATCCAAAGTAGTTTTCACAGGTTTGGTTGTATTCAGAAGCTTCTGAATCTCAACTCTGACTAATGGAATGGCAAGATAGATAATGGTCAGAACATACATACTAAAATTGTTATGTATGAAAAGTGATGAATACCTTTTTGCCAAGTAAAAACATAGGTTTTGATCCAAATAGTGCCCTTGCATATTTGATTTATTCAAAAAGATGCATTAATGATGTCTCTACAACCAATGCAGTAAATTTTTGAATAGTTTTTTTCAAAATATTTTTTTCCAAACATACTTAAACTTAAATTAGTATTCTGAATCCACCCTATGGGTTTTACTGTAGAACATTATATATCAAATGAAAAATTCAGGCAATAAGAAACATATTCTTTGAGAACGTGAACCATTTGTCTTTCAATTGATTTGATTTTGATGATACAGAGGCCACCACTTTGCCATTAAATGCTTTGCTTCAATGAAGAGTTAATAATTTATATAACAATATATCTTTGTTGTTGCTTGATGTATTCTGTCCAACATCTAATGCCAACAATTGCCTTGTTTAATCCAACAACACTGAATTCACATCATTTGTAACAGAACAATGGCAATGATAGCAAAGGAAAATGAAGACAATGGCAATGCTGGGGAAAATTCATGACACACCCATTGTTGCACCATGGATCACACCATCCCTACCAATGTTGACATATGATATTATCCTTTCTCTTTCTGTGCAGAAAGATGAGTGCTATTGCTGCAACAACATTGCACTCCTGACATAATTGTTGGATGCTAAAAAGCTTAAGTTTTCAACCTTTGTTTTAACTAGTTACTAGTAAAAAAATACACATTAAATAATTTTAAAACCAGAAAGCTAGTGAACTCTAATTTTAAATGATTTCATTCCCTTCAAACATTCCCTGTTGATACAGTGCTGATGAAAGTTTGTAGCATCATTGGTGGTCATTTTCAATATCTGGTACTGTAAGTACCATAAAATTAGGTAAGTTTTTGGAACTCACTTACCCCGTGGTATACAACAAAACAATTTTGTTGCTATTTGGATGCAACTTATAACATCATCAATTGTAAGACACAAATTTTAAGCAAAGGATTTCTTCATTTTCTTTTTTAGAGCATGGTCATGCAAAGGATCGCCAAAAACCAAAAAAGTTCACCAAAATTACAATTTACTACTAGGCACACATTTTTTGCAGCATTCACTATTTTGGTATAACTTTGTAAAATGCTACTTTCAAGATGATCAAAATAAGTCATTGTCAAAAATAATGACTTGTTTGCAACTACTTTGCAGTACTGAACAGCTGAAAGCAACCAATTAAGGTTGCTAAAATAAATGCACTATTATTAGTTCATTTAATTTTAATGTGCTACCTTAAGGCTCTAAAAATAGAGTCCCCTTGGTTGTATGCCAAGGATGTAGAAATTGCTTTCACCAGAAAGTTTCAAAGGCACTCCTACTGCTTCTTCTCCACATTCTTTCATTGCCAATGCCTTTTCTATGTATTCTGTTGTCAGCTTAGACACACTGATAGCCAGTGTAGCTTCTGTTTTCTGCATGTGAATTTGCATTTAATTGAGGCCTTTTCATAAGAAAAGATATAATTGTTCATGTGAGTTGGTTCCAAAAAATCTTCTTCCATGAAGTGTATGAGTGAAACTCTACAATAATGTTTGAAGCATCCAGTTTTAGAGATTTTGGTTCTTACTTCCAATTTTGGTGTCCATGTGATAAATGGAATCTGCACCAAGAACACATCCTCAGGGAAAACTTCTCTGGAATTTGCATAGGTTCCTCCTTAAACTAGCAATGTAAAAAAATGGTCATTTCATTATGACAAGAAATTAGTAAGGTTCTGATTCAAAATGACCAGTTTACTCAACAAGTTATTTCTGCAGTAGAAATGAAAAGTCGCAACCTTAAATAATTTTTTCATTGCTAGAATGGTCAGGAAAAGCTTGATTTGTGTTATTCTCATTTGGTTTGACTCAGATGTTTATTGGCACGATAAGGTAATTAGAAATTGGGTTGAAGGCCTTATATCCACTATGACCGGACTCAGTTATGATCCAATTTAGCAGTCTTGTGACAAGTTTTGTATCTAACTGGGCTTGTTGGACTGTAACTTTTCTTTATTTAGGAGTCATCCCCTCAAATATTACTGCATAAAGGATTTTTCCTTGCAAAATTCATTGCTTCTTTAACACATGGGATTGGTCAACTTTCTATTTTTTATATAATGGTTAGTGTTCTGAATTCTTTTCTGATCTCTCAGTGTAAGCAAATACATAACCATATTCATAACATTCTGGAATTCAGATTGGTGGTTTAAACCTCAAACACAATTGTCTGCACTCTCACCTGACTCTCACATGAAATTTTCAAATTTCACTTCAAAATCCATAAATTTGTACAGAAGGTCACAATGTTGCATTTTTATTCTGGGACATTGGATTTCTGATGATTATACTCTTGTATGACTGAAGAAGTAACACACCAGATCAGTGAGCTAGTAACCACCACCACCACCACCATCATCATCATCATCATAATAATAATAATCATTATTCATAATTAAAATCCACCAATATCAGAGGAAACTTGTCCAATGGTAAACCCATTGGCTATTGCATGTTTGGTGTACTTGTTTTCTCTGAACAGGGTGGACTCATAGCATTGAAATCAAATAAAAAAAGATAATGTAGTGTTTGAATGAGTAAACCATCAAAACAAGTTAAAAATACTTCTAAGCTTTTACTTTAGTACAATATTCACTTTTTCACAGGTTTTAAAAGAATTACCAGTTTATTGTGCTCTGGGAAAAAGCAGCCAATCTTTCCATCACTTGGATTTATTTGATACCAGATTCAGATGAAGTTACCATAACCACAATAATTTTTATAGCTCTGGACTCTATCATTCCATGTGCTTCTTTATTGCATCCTTTGTCAGCTACCCACCTCTTTTTTTCCAATGATTAACCTGTCACAAATTACATAAGCATGGGATTCATGCTTTGTGATCCAAAACAAATGTCTTTTGAGGTGATATGATTAGTTTTTTTCCTGTAATTACCATTTTATCAATGATAAGTCAAACAAGAGAGGGAAGATCTCCATCAATCATCATACAAATTATGCTTTGGATTTTTCTTTTGTTCTCTCCTCTTCTTGAGTTGATTTGGATCTTTTCATATGACATTATATTTTGGGATTTTTGTTTGAGAATTCTACTTATCAAACATGCTATTCTAGGTGCTAATTACCTGAATTATAAGTATTAAGACTACAACATAAACTCCTAGTGACTAAGCCAGTAGTAAAGTAGCTGGTACGTAGCAGCTCACTTAACCTATGTATCCTCACGAATTCTGCAGGGGATGGCTTTTTAGACACAATAATTATTATTTGTGAGGATATGCAATTGTACTTTTCTAATTTTAGGAGAGATTTTGATACAAAAAATAATTTGGAAGGCTTTTTGGGGATTGTTCTATGTGGGAGGGCTTTCTCTAGAAAAATTATTCATGCAATGATGCCTTTCTATTGAGGGTAGGGCATACAAAATAATTAATTTGAAAGGTTATTCAAAGAAAGTTCAATTTGGGAGGGTTTTTCAGAAAAAAAGACAAGAACACGACCAACCAGTTGGGGGAAGGATACAAACATTTTGATCTTCATAGACCAAACAAACTCTAGCTTGTAGCTCACAATTGATCAAAGACATTGCACTATGTACTACTACACACTTACTATGATTACTACTCAAATGTACTTATTCAAACTTCTTGTTTACTGCTATTTTTTCACTAAGAAGTGGTTAGGTAAGTAAAAAGTATACTTGTTATCCTTCTTATTGTTTTTTTGTGATGCAATACAAAGATTTTACCTCTACAAGTATTTGGTACTTTTGATAATAACAGTATAAGTAGTGTACTATTATTGGGAGTACCATATTGACATGTGGCTGTTGGGTGGGCCTCACTGCAGGCAACCAAGTGGAGCCTCTGATCACATGCTGTTCAAGAACATTCAACACTTACAAGGCAAACATTGGGTTAAAAGGTTAGATTAGCAGAGGGCAGACATAAGGACAAAAATGGCACATCCCTTCACAAGGATATGGGGGTTGTGAGAGGGGAAAAGTGAAAAATAAGGGTCATCTCAACTTTTTTCAACTACCTAGAAGCTCATACAGAGAAAAGTCATAGTCATTAGGGCCTGTGTTGTTCATACAAAAGTAATTATGAACATTAACTTTCAAATATAATGACCCTTTAAATGACTTTTTTAGCATAAAAATTCTTCTTTTACAGGGCATCAGGGTCAGTCATGAGGGCAGTTTTTGTAATACCTTAGATATGAGGTAATGGGGGTCTACTGATCCCAAATCCATTTTTCAAGGGTAGTGACAATATTGTCCTTATGTCTGTCCCCTGAGATTAGGGTGATTCAGATTTTGGGACAAAATTTTTTGGACAGGCCATTCAAAAACTTACTCCTATGAGGTAATGGAGTTATACCCAAGAGAGAGAAATGCTATTTCTGGAGGCTGTGGTCTACCAGCCCACAAGTTTCTAAAGGAAGTCTGGACAAAACGTTTTGTAACGTGATAGTAAAAGTGAAGCAAAAAACTTTTCAAATTTTCTAAAAGTATGTGTATGTAAGCCACTTTAGGCAATGTTAGACAACATTAGGAGACATTAGTAGATGTTATACAATTTCAGGCAACTTAGGCAATTTTACGTAACATATGAGACTGCAGTCAACCACAGACAACAAAGGCTACATATTCTAGCTCTTGTATGTAGGTAGGTGGTAGGCATCCACTTACTTACATACAGAGTTAAGGTAAGAGGTTCTACCAGTATTGTAACTTGAAGAAGAATGAATATTAGTTAGAAAAAATGATAGGAGTACTATGCAGATGCTATGTACATACTATACATGGTACATGACTTTTAGCATTTGTATGTATTGCACAAATTTTAATATTGGGGTAACAAAAAATAATTGTTTAAAGTTCTTTCTAAAAAAAGTAATTAATAGGTAGAGTTGAAGGGAATTGGAAATGTGTAAACTTTAATTGTTTTTTGAGAAAGTTTTAGTGTGTCAAAAATTGTTTCAACCATTAATCCTGATACTGAGCAAGTATTCTACTACAATATGTACATGTTTTCTTTTTTATTTTTTTTATTTATTGACAAATGAAATTTGAAAAAACTGTGGCCAATCAAAAAATTGAATTTCATAAAATTCCATAAAATTTGGCAAAAT
Source organism: Thalassiosira livingstoniorum (assembly GCA_036939595.1). Lineage (NCBI taxonomy): Eukaryota > Bacillariophyta > Thalassiosirophyceae > Thalassiosirales > Thalassiosiraceae > Thalassiosira > Thalassiosira livingstoniorum. The sequence continues at coordinate 19,127 of JALLOT010000545.1, forward strand.
TTTGTGACATTTTGTGAAATTTTGTAATTTTTTATGTCAAATTCCACAAATTCTCACAAAGTCTGCTTCATCCCTTTTTAATTTTTTGAAAAACAATGAACCTCAAAAACTTAAGTACATCCTTGTGGCCTAAACTTTTGATTCTGTGGCTCAGAGTCTCTAAGTAGTGGAACCATACTATAATTTGCTCAACGTTCACAACTAAGTTTTAACATATGCAATAATCAGTCCCTAATGGTATGAGTT
>JALLOT010000546.1:0-19381 GCA_036939595.1 Thalassiosira livingstoniorum
AACCTAGAGAACGGGCTAGTTATATTACAGAACTGGCAGGTACCTTCCCCCAGCCATGGTATCTTTTTCAACCTTGCTGCCATCTGTTTTTGATAGGACCCAGCTCATATGTGGCTGGCCATGATCCAATGTCATTGTCTATATGTTGTTTCTAACGGAAACAATGTCTTTATGATGAATGTGGGAGAATTGTTGCCATTTCAGCAGTAATGACAACAATTTCAGTGCCATTTTGGTGGTGAAGACATGCTGGTAGACCCAGGGAGTCATATATCACTGAAAAGCTAATGAAGAGAAGAAACCAAAATGGAGAGTCAGAAATATGTATGACAATCACAGCCATATGATCCCACAACAAAGTCAAAAGAAAATTTTTCATGTAACAAAAGGAGTAGTATTGTACTAGGTAGCCCTAAGAAAAAATAAGAAGTGACTGCAGTTGAAGATTGCCCAGAAAATTTCCATGGGAGCTGATGGCTCATGGATGGGAGCACCAATATTCTGAAAAAGCTCATAATGACTCCACTTGGTACTACACAATCCCTATCCATTTTTCATGACAAAACTAAACACCAAAATGAAGTTGACAATGGCACCATAAAGAGATGCCATCAACATCAAACAGCACCAACAAACAGTTACATCAAGTCACATGGACACACAGCAATGAACACTTTACAATGCAAGGACAAAGAAGAGCCGACCAGCTTGATGCCAAAGATAATGCAAAATACTTGGCGGGGATACTCTGTGACTTAACATTTACACCACTACACAGTATTTTTTCATGACTACACTCACATCCAACAAGAAGTCCTCAAAGTAGGATGTCAAATGCATCGTCATGACTCACAATGCAACATTTGCTTTAAACCATTGATAGAGCACTGTCCAGGCCATAGTTTTTGACAATAAATAATCACTGGCAACAGGCCAGCTCAGATAGATTCACATGGCAGAATCTGCTCATCAAAACAATGATACTGCAACTCTCATTGCATTCTCTAATATTGAACTCAAATGTGGCAATGATATGACAGTGGTATTCAAGGGGCTACCACTTGATCCAACAAAGCTCATGAGACTGTCTCCCGCACAAACCCGCCCTTTTGCTTTGTTGAAGTTTGAAATGGCTACAGCTAGCAGATTATTTTCACTTTCTTAGTAAGGGTTGATATACTCTTCCTATAGCTTCCAATACTTCTTGAAGAAGTCAACAACAACTCGTGTAGCAACAGTGAGATTCAAGTCTGGCATTTCTATCTCAATTTTTCACTGTTTTCTCTTGGTCAAATGAAAAGAATAAGTGTCACCAGTGGGGATATTGAATTAGTGAAGGCATCAGAATTCATACTAATAAAATTGAATTATCAGTTTGACTATAATGTACAAAGATTTAAATTCTGGTTTTCAGCTCAGTAAAATTCTGAAGCAAATTGCTTTCATTTGTCATTGAAGTTGTATTCAATGTAATCCATTCCATTAGATCTGTTGTTCATAAAAAATGGCATCAGAATAAATAGGATTAGTTCTTAAAAAAATATATTGAGCACATCATGGTCAATATCTGTTCCATCTTGAAATGAAAATTATTCTACACACTGATAGATAAGTTGAAATCCCATTATCCAAATAACTACCATTACCCCATGAGTACAATAAGAGAACTAGCAGTCCTTTTACTGAAAGTATTGTAGTACCAGTATTTAATTAAAATCCATTCTCAAGTTACTAAATCCCATTCAAGTTTTGTGATGTATTTAATTTCGGGGTTATTTTTAATAATGAAAACACAATAATAAACAAAACAAATAAAACTTACAAATAACATTTGATTGTTGTTTCCCCGTTTAAAAGGACTCAGCAGCAATGTAGTAAAGTAATGTTATGTACCTAATACAAAAGTCAGTTATTGAATTGATTAAAGTGACAGCCAGAAACCCACAAAAATAAACACACAGTACAAAACAAAAACCATTACATGACAAAATGCACAGTGCCAAACAACACTTTCACAAAAAATACATCTATCTATGTATGTGCCATTACCATGCTTCAGAGGTAGATAAGTCTATCTAAGTAGTTATCACACTTAAAAGTTACCCTGCTATTAGTCAAAAAATGCATTTTCAATGGGAAAATGATTCATCAAAAAAAGATCTTAATAAGTTCATACCAAGAATCTACTTTTACTAAAATCCATCCAGTTTTCTAATCAGGCCCTATAAGTATACTTATTGTGGGAGATTTTCTGCACAAGTAGGCCTGAAAATTGACTATGTAAAAAGTTGAGAATCTCAGCTTTTCATAGAGCCATGGTTATTGGGGGATGTTTTTGTTAAGAAATATAAAAATGCAAAAACAAATGGGTACATTTGCTGAATGGATTTTAGTTAAGCACTAGTAGTTTGTAGTCCCCACAGTATACAGCAACATCCTCATCTCAAGCATGCCCCATTGACACGGCAGGAATTGCCTCAGCATCTTGCTGTGATGGGTTGATGTGCTGTACAACATTATTATTCTTTGGCTGTTGCTGTCCTAGCAGAGATAAATTCTCATGATGGATTGCTGCCATATGCATATTTACTTGCTTTTCCATGAAAAAAAAACAGTCCAGTGGAATACAAAGGAGTATGACTTATATTGTAGTCATCCAAGGACATTTTTCTTGTATTCCACAAAACACCTAATTTTTTAAACCATAAGCTTATTTACAAAAAATAAGCATTTTGGAATGCAAAATAATGTCCTAGGATGACTACAATATGTATTATATATTTCATCATTTTTTTCAAAATCATCATTCAGACCCTCTCTGTACTTTTTTGTACCTTTATAACTTCGTGTGCCCATCTGCACTATTGGGCTGCTCACAACAACAACAACTATCTATTAGTGAGTCTATATTGTTTTGAAATCCATACCACATATTATTTTTTCAAACTTTAAAGAACATCATCATTGCCATCTATCTTACCATTATATTTTAACACACTGATTGATTTTTTATTGTAACTACAAAAATTTAACACACACAACTGATTTTATGATTTTTATGAATGAACAATGAGAAAAATGAAAACATAGTCAGAATTATTAAAAATGATTGTGATGGAATTTTTCAAACAGCTGTTTATATTATTAATTGTAAAGAATGCATTGAAACCACAATAAACTGCTCAAAAAATATGCATCCACCATTCATAATAAATGATTTTTCAAATGCACCTCCAACAAGAGAATGATTTTTTTGAAAAAGAATGGAGAAAACAGTATTGAATACCAAAAATGTGTTGATTAATAAGCACAAAAGGCAGGTAAACATCTAATTTCAAAACTCTCTTTGGATTATTTTTCTTGGAGTAGATGCTCTGGAATACAATCAAGTTCATAATGTTGATGATTTCTTTGTTTTTGTCTTATAAGGTGAACTTGACTAAATAATCTAGTTTTCTGGGCTGAGCAATCACACAGGAAATAGGCAGGAAGGATCTTTCATTGACTTCATCTAGAATATGTCTGTGATAGTGTAAAAAATCACAATATAATCAAATTTGTTGTTTTCAAAGTTCTATTGAACTGTCAAACAATTTTACAGAGAGCTGGATATGTGAAAGGCAAGAAATAATCTGTATATTACCTCATCATCAGAATTTTGACACAATACAAATTTCAACACCCATAAATTTTAATGGCAATTTTTTAATGCAGTGACTACTGGGGCAATGTCATTCATATCAAATATTGACCAGTTGTGATCATTGTATTTGATTTCATCAACTGATTCTCACTTTTATTGGTACTCTTTCATAATTCACAAATTAGGAGCCCCTCTAAGAGGTTCATTGAACCAAACAACTCAATGATCCCTATGAATAATGGGCATTCAGAAGAGTAAGTGTAATTCTACAAGGAATCAGCAGCTGCTTCTAAAGCACTTTTCAACACTACCATCATATTATAAAAAAGGTTCTCTTCATTCTCTTCATTCTCTTCATTCTCTTCTTGGGTGAGGCAAACAACATCTAACTCCATATTGAACTTCCAAAACTTTTTTGAAATGGTATATATTTATTTGGATTTGATTCTATGATTCATATTGTTGAGACATGGATTTGACTCAAAAAAAATATTTTTTATTTTTTATTCTTGTTTCAATTTTGTTGTAACTTAGAAAATATTCTTATAACCAAAGGATTGCCAAACCACTAACTTTAAAATAAGTATTTTTTCATTGCTAGAGGTTGCGGATTCACATTTTTTCTTGAGATGACATTTTGGTGCATGACAAAATATTTCAATTCCACATTTTTTCATTTAATGTTTCATTTTAAGTTTAGTGGGTAGGTACTGTGATAAATGGCCTTTTTCATCATTAATAGTATTTGCAGTGGATTTTTCTTGTCAACTGGAACAGGGAAAGATCAATTTTTAAGGATTCAACAATGATAACAAAATTTCATATTTATCAATGTATTTTTTCATTTTGTATCTTGAGTACTATCAGAGCATCCTATCTTTGGAACTTGAAAAATGGCATCAAAATATCTATTTTCTTTTCTGTTGAACTTGAAAAAACTGTGAAAGCCTTTGTGCTAATTTTGATGAGTCAAAGGCATGGTTTTAAAAGTGAATATCTCTTAGTACATGACATTTGATTCAACATTGCTTAGTGCCTACTTGTGATAGATTAGAAAACTTGTATCAATATCAAATGGCAGTCCAAAGAGAATATCAAGAGAAGAGAAAGGATATTTTTCTCTGAAAGTTTCTACTAAAAAAATAAATAAAACAAATTTTAAACCTTGACTGCCATTTGATCTTACTAATATGGATGTTCATGCAAGTTTGATTTGAGAATTGGCAGTTCCGTAAACACAAGACCTCAAATTGATCATAGTCATTTTTTAATTTTTTTTAATCAGCCTATTGTACTAATAAACTCAATCAAGTATTTTTTCTTTTTTATTCATTATTAGAAAATTATTTACTACTGTAACACCGATGTCCCAAATAAATTGCGAAGACTAAATTTATATTGATTTTTTTTGAAACCAACTGGCTCAAGAAGACATTAATGGCATTTTCTTTTGCGTGTTTTGTTACGTGCATTCACAACAGTCGCATGCTCCCGATTCACAACAAGCATTGGCCTATGACAGACAAAATAATGAAGGGCTGAAATTCGAAAGTCAACAGTTCGATGATCCCTTTCATGACGAACACTGCCAATGGACGAAAGAACATACGGCAAAAGTCTAACGTCGAAGCTCTCTTCAAAAGGTTTCTGAAGAACTGGACGTTCAGGAATCAAATAATCATAATCCAAGCTCTTCCTAATTCGAATTGATTTTTTGTCACTTTGCGAATTTAAACTGAGCAAATAATCCAGTTCTTCCGGATCCGGTTCAGTGGCAATAACATCTACTTTCTCTAAAGTATGATTGTACAATCGTAAAAGTTCCAAGACGCGATCAAACATATGATTTTCCTCATTCCATTGGATTTGCAAGTATTTCAATTGCGTATTATCTCTCAATGCACGGAATAGATGGCCCAGTGCCACACGATCAATCTTATGATCCCAGTCGAATTTCAACACCCGCAACTTTGACTCCGGTCGTTTGAGCAGATTGACTATCGGTGCAATGCTTTTTTCGTGCAATGTTGGCCATTCGTGTTCGTCATAGTAGAATACCTCATCGGATTGAACTTCATTGTCGCCTTCGCACATTGTGGAGAGCAGAAGTTCCTCGAGGTTGTGCATTTCTGACAGCATATCACTGCCCCTTTGCAACAATGGACATTGGGAAGAGTAAGAATAAGCAAGAGACTTTAAGGACTCGGAAGATGCTTCTAGAACGTTCTCCAACGCTGCCAGCTCGTCGTCATATATTATATCATCATCGCCTCTGTACGTGAGGTGAACAATATCCAACTTCGTCAGGTTGGGATTATGTTTGACAAACGAAGTGATGCTTTCCAGAACGTCAAAGTCGAGAAAGTGACGGGGGCAAAAGCGCATCATTCGGATGGATCGGTTCGATTGGAGTCCTTTGCAGAGACCCGCAATCTTATTCGCGGGGGTGGATCCAGCCCAGCCAATCTTGAGATCGATTAATTGCGTATTATTTCCGATGGCTTTGCCCAGCCGTTTGCAAGCACGGACAGACAATTTATCGATTTCATACTGGCTGAGGTATATCTCATCTTGTTCGGGGTCATTGGCTTCAATGAGGGGCAAAATTTGCTCAATGCTCATCTTGTTGGATGAGAGAAGGGGCGGAGGGGCAGGTGAATGATGAGGTGGAGGGTGGAGGCAGTTTGTTTCGACAATGGGCTGATGTGGAGGGCGGGCGGGCGGGTGACGGGTGGTGGCGTCAAAAACGGGGACACCATGTTTTATCTTTTTTCATCTCATGGTAGTACGTTTTTGTTTGAGATTTCCTCATATTCATATCCACCTTATTTACTTGAAATTTTATTTGTGTTTGAAATATTACAGACTTTCTGTAGGCACAAGCATGTCATAGCAATGTCATTTTTTGTTGAAAATAACTGTCATACTTATGGGAAAAGTTACTCATCTATGTAGCAATGACTCACATTGTTGGGCCTTGGGCCCTGAGGATTTTGAATGTAGCCTAGCCAAGTTGGGATTCAGTTTTATCATTATTTGATATCATGAATCTGACACTTGTCAAACAACAATTTGCACAAAAAAGGCTACAAAGCTTGTCATATTTCATATACCTTGCCCAAAAATCCAACCTTTTACCTCTCATGCTTTCTATCTAGGATAGTATGGATTGCAACTTAGAATTACTAAAAACAAAAATTCATAGCAACAAAAGAGATGAAAAGTGAAAAAAATATTGAGAATCACAATCTTAAAATAATAGTTAATGCCACTTTGCAAAATTCAAACAGAGTTGAAAGCTGGATTTGTATCAGAACATATTTATCAGTAATTAGAGTAAAGAGTTAAAAGTCAAATGTAATGAAAACCTGATATTTCTCATTAAATGCCGACTTCAAAACTTAATAAGAAGTGAAAACATGATAGTGGCAATGTTCAAAATATAAAAATCTGAAATGTTCTACGTTTTACACTAAAGATGTTAAGATTTTCCAGAATGAACTTCTACTTGAAAAGTTACCTTTGCTATGAAATTAAAGCTGGCAAAATGATGATGTAATTGTGCATACATTGGCTAGACTGGTTGATTCTGATTCCTTGACAGGTACCCAGTATAGTGTAATGATGTTTGCAAACAGAGGCTTCTTTATCTCAACCAGTGAATAGATCTTTTTATTTATTTTTCCAGTTACAGTTAGCTGTGAATAGAGTGCACATATTCAAAACTCAAACTAATTTTTGGTGTTTTTTGTGTTTGGGGAGTTTCTGGAAGGAATACGGATACTCACTGAACACAAGCAACATTGTAGACACCAATATTTCCCCATCATGAATTATGTTCAAATTTGTTTTGACCTTTTCTAAATGTTGTCTAATCTTTTGATATTTTTATGGTTTGTTCTTTTCCAAGTTGAACAAATTTAAGTCATTGTCATACTGTAATGTTAAGAACAAAAGAATAATATGAGAGATATGAAAAACCATGCATTGTTATGTAGCCACATATTGAAAGAATTCATTTATTTTGGTTTCCATCTTACATATACTTCAACCATTCATAGGATGATAAGATAGTTCCTTTTACCTGAAAGTCAATTTCCTTTATCCTAACAATTATAATTTATCCCAATTTTACAACTCCCATTGACTCAACAATATAACTTTTCATTTCTCTTGAAGTGGGACTCAAAAATATTCCTTCTGTCAAAAAATGAAGCCTGCAATTTCAAAAAAAAAGATTTGATCTTTTGACATGATTGTGGCAATGGAGGCCGAAGGCTCTCATTGTCATTTATGAAAAATCATTATGCATTATCCTAATTCATATAAAAAATTGTCATTAATACCCTCTCTATATTTTTTGTACATGTATGCTCACAGTAACCCTCTGTTTGGTTATAAATTTGTCCAATTTGATTGGTCTATTGGGATGGCATTGGTTTTAAGTGCCATAGAATTTTTGCTAGTTTTTGTCATTCCATGACAAATTAATTCAAAAGTTTTCAGTACTGCCAAGGTCTACCAAGTTCGTAGGCAGAGATATATATGGAAGAAACATTGATGCTCAATTGTTGTTCTAACTTGATTGGCTTATCATGATGGATGATGGCACTGGTTTTACGCACCATTGAATTTTTGCTGGTTTTTGCCATTCCATGACAAATGAATTGTAAAGGACATCATATGATTGCCTTTATGCAACCATTTTTGTTGACTAAATGAAATGATATTAAAAGTTTTTACTGTCACAGTCCTGAGCATTGATGTTATGATTATTTTTTATGAATGAACATTATGGATTATGGTACTTATTAATTGCAATGTAGTACCATACTGATGAACAATGTGAAAAATGAAAACATGGCCAGAATGATTGTTTGAACACACTTTGGATGGGACCTTTTCTAATACGTATTTACTAATGTATAGACACGTTTTTATCAAAAAATGCCAAATGCCACAAATAATTGCCAATCCACAACAACAACATCTTCTGAATTCCGCATTCGTCGCGAACAACACTGACAATCAACGTCTATCCTTGTGTTACCGGAGCCCTATTTCTAATGCCGTCTGCGTACGAATCCCATTAGAATTCATCAGCGATAGCAGCAGTTATCGTTCTACCTAGATTCTAGATCGTTCTGCGTACAGCGTCCACCGAAAACCGAAAAACGAACGTCAATGCGTCAATAAGCCATAAGCAGCCATAAGCCATTGTACCTCATTCATTCCATTACCGAAATCGGATATTGTACCAAACTGCAATGCACCAATGCCACCAATGCCACCAATGCCACCCCCCTCCGAACAAAACGTAACCATGTCCTCGTTATCCTCGTCTGCCTCGCCCTCCTCAGCCTACTCAGCTTTGGAATCAATGCCACCAGCACATACAACAAATGACAAGGATGATGCGAGAGAATCGTCGCAGACTCCGCTATCACATTCACAACTTTCATCATCTTCACCACCGCCACAACCGCCGCAGCCGTTACAACCTTCACAGCCGTTACAAACGCCACAGCCATTGGCAGCTCCATCGGAATTGCCATCCACGACCCCACCAACCCCAACCCCAACCATCTCACCAACTTCAACCACCCCAATGAAACCACCAAGGTCATCATGGTCATCGTGGTTGGCCTCCATCCGAGAGCAAATGGACAAATGGACCATATCGAGCGTGAATTACGTGTATTTTATTGGTTGGATAATGCTGCCAATTTTAGTCAGCTTTGTAGTTGTGCAGTTCGTGCAGCAGTCACAACAGTCGCAATACGAACAAATGGAACAACTCAAACAGAACGAACAAATTGAACACATTGAACACACACCAACAACTCAGTCATTCCAATCATTTCAATCATTCATTGCCAATCTATCCCATTACCTCCTCCTATCAATCAAAACAACCCTAAAAGGAACGGCCACCTTCCTCGTCACCCTCTGGCATTTCCTATGTCGCGTCTTGGGAACGGCATTGGGGATTGGATTGGGGTTGGGATTGGCGGGTCATGTGTTTGAGGTGCTGGGGGATCAGGTGGATCGAGTTGACAATTGGGGAAAGGGTGACGAAAGATACGAAAGAGATCAAAGGGATATTGTAGTGGTGGGAAACGATGGGGTGGAAACTACGCTGGCGCGAAGATCAGGAGGCATTTACGATAATCGATCCCATCCGCATCGGAGTCATTCTCAGTCCTTTGGGAAAGGGAGGGCCTCTTCCATAACCCTTCCAATTTCAAATAATTCCAACAGTTCCAGCAATACGAATGAGCAATCTGTGACCATCGGCGCATCCCAACCACTGCAGCGGACCATGGAAGATGCCAACTCCTACCATCCGCTCATGAGGGCCGCGGGCTACGTCGTCGATGGAACTTTGCGGGGGCAGATGGTAAGGGGGGAGCAGGCGGCGTTGTGTCTTAGGGCCAATGCGAGTCAGTACCCACCGAATGCTCAGCGGACGGAACAATCAACAGTGCAGAAAGTGGAAAAGTTGAGCACCTACAAATTCGAAAAAGGCAATACGGCCACCACCCACATGAAGAAAATGTGGCCCAATCTATCCCCACTCATTCATGAATCGTTGGGGAAGTTGACGGAATTTGTGATTCGGGATTATGTCGCTTCGTGGTATGCCAAGGTCGATGAGAATGTGGTGTATGTCGATCCTGCTGAGGGTGCTGTTGAGGGTGGTGCGGTTAGTGAGGGTTCTGGTGCTGCTGTTGGTGGTGGGGCTGGGGCTGGGGACGGCAGTACTGCTCCTTCCAATGTTGCTGGAATGAACAAGTCAAATTCTACCTCCAACCTCTCTCTAAGTGGAACCAACCACAACAATTTTTCGATGGAACGACCGCAGTCCACTGCCAGTGGAGAAAATGGATACCTTTTATCAAACTCAAGACACGATCCATTTTCGAACCATTCAGCATCTCAACCATTGCAGCAGCGCCGTGCTCCTTCCAATTTGGTACAGTCCGCACCCGTTTCATCCATTGCTGCTAATGCTACCAATTCCGCTGGTGGTTCCACGCCATCTCAATTTTCTTCGTCGTTGCAGCCAATTCAACATCATCATCAGCAGCAGCAGCAGCAGCAGCAGCAGTTCAATGTGCCAATTTCACCCACCAGTTTGATTTCTACCTCTTCCAATCCATACCCTCTCCAGCAACAACACCAACAATTCCAACAACGCCAGCAAACCCAGCACAATCAACAACACCAAACACAACTACACCAACCACAGTTCCCACAACCACACCAAAGATCGGACGAGCGNTATATGCCTTGTGAAGAGCGCAGCTCTGAACCTCTGGAAAAGCATGGCTGATCCCATACCGGCAACTCAAAAGGCGAAAAATATGGAAATATTCTCCGCCACATTCTGCCAACACCATCAATTGCCAACGCCATCTCCATCACATTTCTTTCATCAACCACCACCACCGCCGCCGCCGCCGCCGCTGCCACTAGCAAGTCACGGCATGTCACTGCGCGCCACAGGTAACAATGGTCCTTATTCTCCCACTCAAAACAATGGAGTGTATTGAGATTGTTGGCCCCGAGGACAATGCCATCTTTCACCCACCAGTTTGATTTCTACCTCTTCAAGTCCATTCCCTCTCCAGCAGCAACAACATCACCAACAACAACCACGACAAATACAACATCAAAACCAGCAAACCCAGCACAACCAACAACAATCACAACCCCAACAACACCAGCACGCACAACAACACCAACAACGAACCATGGTCCTCACCACCACCGGACTCCGCCCCACCCCCTTCCTCACCTCCCTCTACACCACCTTTGCCTACCTCCTCGGGGTACTCTCCACCCGCGTTTCGGAAAATTTCAACGTGTTGGAATTGATATTGGTAAATTTTCCTCATGTGTTGGCGATGAATTTACGGGTGTATAGGGAGTTGAGGGGGGTGGCGTTGGAGAAGCAGCGGAGGAGGATGAGGAATATCAGGGCTGCGAGGGCGGCGAGAGAGGCGAGAGAGGCGAGAGAGGGAGGAGTGAGAGAGGGGCACACTGCAGAACGAGACAGACACAAACATCACAAACACCCCAAGCACAAAGACAAGAAAGAGAAAAAGAAACGACCTCCGAGAATGAGTCGCGGGGCGAGCATGGGCATGGAAGAATCGAATGCTGGATATAGTCGATTGGACAGCCGAGAGTCGGACATCCATACAATCAATACAAATCCTACAATCCCTACAGTTGCCTCCTCTCATGCTGGGAGTGCCGTGTCGTCTTCCATGGGATTGAATTTGGATGATTCCCTCCGCTCCGAACAGGAAATGCAATTCGATGGCGATCCATCCCATGGTGGCAGTCACACCACACACACCCATCACACCCATCACGCCAATCACAGCAATCCCAGCAAGGCAGAGTCGGAAGATGAAATTTCAGAAATTGCCATCGTGAGAGAATATCTCCTCTCGGGCCGCCTTCATCGCGCGGTGACGTTTGGATTGGACGTTCCGAGTTTGTTGTTTGCGGATCCTTTGGGGAAGGATTGTCCTCCTGTGGGTGTTGGTGGCGCTGGTGGTGGCGTTGGTGGTATTGGTGGTATTGCTGGTGGCGGTGGTTCGGAGGACGGGGACCCCGAATTCCATGAGTGTAACGACCACCACAATTTCCATGATGCTAGCAATGCTAGCTACGACCATACCAACCATACCGACAATACCCACAATACCGACCATCACGAAGAAGACTACATCCTCCACCAACGACTCTTCACCCCCCCAACCTCCACACCCACCGCCACCACCTCCTCCCTCCTCTCCGAATGCGAGCTCGACTACCATCGAGTGTTGGCCTCCAAACTCACCCAATTGATCTTGCCCCAATCAGAGGTGGATTCGAGTGTGGTGCGGAGTATGATGGTGGAGATGCTGGCGTCGTGTGTGTTGGGTCCGATTATGGGGTGTTTTGATCCGAATTCGGTGAATGGTTGGATTTTGAGTGGGTTGGGGAGTTTGGAGGAGGATGCTTCCGGTGGTGGCAATGGTGGCAGTGGTGGAAATAGTGGAAATGGTGGCAATGGTGGAAATGGTAGCAGTGGTGGCAATGCTTCCACTACTGGTACCGGCAAAGGAAAGCCACCATCGGAGACTACTTCTACTGCTTCCACTTCTTTCGATGCTGGGACCCACACCGAAGCGGGGATCTCCTCCAGTGTCTCCAATTCCATCCATGCCATGACCGAGAGCGTCCACACGTTTTTCCGCGCGGATTCCAATCCGGAGAGCAAATCGGTGGAAGATGATTTGCTCGATGCGGACATGACGGACATTCTCAACTGTGATGCCGCGGATGCCGTAGATGGTGTGGATGCCGTGGATGCCGTGGATGGTGTGGATGGTGTCGATGCCGTGGATGCGGAGGCGTCCGTGTCCTCCGAAACCGAAGATCTATTGTTCGATATGGATGCCACTTCCACCACTACCAACACTACCAATGTCACGAGCCTCACCACTGCGACGGGCGTCACTTCCGTCACTGGCGCTACAGGAATTACCTACTCTACCCCCGCCGTACCGGCCACCGTACCCAACACCTCCCGCCTCCCAAGGAACGATACCGATACCAAAAAATCAGGACTCTCCACCGCCAACAAATCGGAACAAATCATAACCCTCCTCTCCATCTCCATCATCGAATTGCGAAACTACGTCGATTTCGAAGATGTCCTCCTCGGAGTCGTCGAGGTGGATTGGGACAAGCCTCAGTGTCGCGAGGCGGTGAGGCATTTGGTGTTGGTGATTGAAGTGGCGTTGTTGTTGGGTGGTCGGAGTGAGAGGAAGTATGCAAACAAGTATTCAAACAAGCATTCGTCATTGATGGAAGACAGTTCGAATATGGAAGAGAATGAAATTTCCGAAATGGAAATTGAAGCTACCCTAGAATCCTCGGCTTTGACTCGAGGGATGGAGGATTCGGGGGAGGGATCGGCAGATGAGTTCGAAGTGGATATAGATATGATTAGCGAGACCAAAGTGACGGCTACGGTAATGCATCAACCTAAATCATTGAGTGCGGCATTGATGGAATTGACCGGGGATATTGACGCGTTTGAAAAACTGGTACTGGAAGCGGAGCAGGAGAGTGGCAACCACAACGCCAATGCTTCCAATTCTACCAATGCGGCATCGGAAGAGGATTCTCTAGGAGACCCACACGAAATGGAAAACTACACCCCCAAACAAAACGAACTCTCCACCCTCCGCACCCTCATCGCGGCATGGCTGCACACCGGCCAAGTCTACAAGGTACTCTCCATCATTGTCCGTGCCAAACACACCATCCTACGTCCATTCTACTACAAGAATAGTTTTTTGAGGGGGGATACCGCACAGGATTTCATACGATTGTTGAGACAATTGGATGGAGTGGATGTGTTGGTGGATACCATGGCAGTGTTGGCGAGTCCGTGTTTGTTGGCGGAGGATGGGTTCGATGCATTAATTGAGAGTTTTGAGAGGGAGTCGAGGGCTCGTGGGATGAATGTGGGCGGCATGGGTGGCATGGGTGCGATGGGCGGGATGAACGTGCCACCAAGTCCCAATCAAGGCGCCAAAAAGGAAGATTCTTCCATGATTCGCTCGGGGTTGTTTGACCCCAATCAATTCGGATGGCAGCCGAATACCAGTAATAACCCTCTCTCCATGGTGGGATCCTCCGTGAGAGCCAATCTAGTACAGAATAGAGACCGCCTTCAAAGATTTGCACAGTCGGCTACCGAGTCGTTTCATTGGGGTCCCAAAGGATCGGACTTTGGTGACAACCCCAACATTCCTTCGAACCCGACCAACCCCAATGTTGTTTCGAAGTCACAACATCGGCAACCCAACTCTCAGCATTCCCAAGCAGCCAACACACTCCAACACACCAACCACTCGATTCCCGCCTATCTCGACTTCTCCAAAAATGCAATATTTGCATCCAGTCTCCGCACGGAACGAGAACGTCGTAACGAATCATGGCTGCGAGAGGTAAAACACTCCGAACAAGGAAAACACGGCGAAAAAGGTGAAAAGATTATGGAAAAAGTAGATTTCATTTGTCGCACAAAGGGAGTCAAAGAGAAGGATGTGTTGATGCACAAGGAGCTGCATCATTTGTCGAGGTTTTTTTATTCCAATACAAATGAGATTCGGGTGGAGCCCTGCTCTATTCCGGAGGGTAGTGGTTCTGCTGCTGGAAGTGGTAGTTCTGGCACATCTAGTAGCGGCAGTGGAGCTGCAGCCAATGTGACGGTGAAGGCGGTGGCGTCAAGGAGAAAAATAGAAATACCGGATGAAGATTCTTCGTTTTTGCTACGGGCTCAGGTGAGATGCAATCATTTGAAAAGTTGCTGGGTTTTGGAAAATTGATTTGTTGTGTATGGAGTTACTGACTTTCCAATTTGAATGATTTAGCCGAGGCCGATCAAACCTTTGGCAATTCATCGGGATCAACAAGCTGCAAATCTTGCGTGTAAGGTATATGTCGCCATGTATGAAGAGCCAGCCATTCATCCGAGGACCAAGTAAGTGATTGTCCCTTGGATATGCCATTAGTGCAGAATACTTATCTCAAACAAGTGTCGTCCTACTTTTTGTTCTGTTTCTTTCTATTTCCACCACTACAGACGATATTACGGAGGAAAATATCTCCGGCAGTGTCTTCTAAGCTACTACCCAAGTGACAGGACAGCAACTGTCTCAGTTGCCAAAGATACCATTGTTTTAGACCGTCGTAACCAACAACCAAGCCGGTTCAACCTCCCCCAAGAATTCCAAAAGCAAAAACACATTTGCCTCAAGGTAGCAACTGGTGGAATCCTAACCAGTCCTCTCATGGAGCCCAGTGATTTCAACTCGTCACCAAGAGTGGGGAAAGCGCTTGATTTTGTGCATCGCATGTCTCTGTTTGAACGACCAATGATTGAATTGGGAGGCAAGAAATTTATTGTTCAGGAGTCGACATCTCTTGGTACTCATAGAGCAGATGCAAGTTCATTGGAGTTGAGTGATGCTTCCATGACTGCCGCTATAATATTGAGGGGTTCTACGGGTCTCAATTGCGATCTATCATCGTCCGATACCAGTGCTTTCGTCATTAAAGTAAGTGCAGATGGAACACCACTTGTACTTCTAAGAACTAGCAGTCCCACCAGCGAAACAACCGACAACAAAAAGAGTAAAGATGAAGCGAGACCCTATCGGCCATCCTTTATTCGCGCAGCGTTGTACATAAAATCGGCCAGACAAGAAGCTCAACATGCCTGTTTGATTAGTTGTATTCGGAATGGATCGGCGCGGACATCATCAAAGTTGAAGTCAGATGAGTGGCTCCAGCCTACTCTGAAACTGTTGCAGTTTTCCAATAGTAGGAGGCAGGAAGAGCAGTCAATATTGTTAAGAGATCTTCGTTTTGGAATCAATCACATTGATCGGGGGCAACTTTGCCGCAATGGTGAGTAAATGATAGGATATCGCAGAATCTTTTGTGTTATCCTTTCCATATTTGTGCTCAACTTGATTCCTCTCTTTTTTGTCGAAGGATTACTTAACCCAAGATTTCCAACTGTGCTGAGAGGATTGACAACAAAAGTTGACGGAGCAATAGAAGTCAAAGCTGCATCCAATGTTGATATTTTAGGATCTCCCTATGTAATATTATTCAAGATCAAGTGTGTCGCCATCACTGAATTCGTTGGCGAAGAGGAAAATGACGAGTCTGGCGACACCTCCAATACCTCCAATGTTGCATCGGGAGATAAAAAACAAGCCAAACGTGCCAAGTCAAGGTACTTTCGCGAGGAATGGACTGTTTATCGCTCTCTACGAGACTTTTCGATGTTTCATAAACATATCAAAACTCAGGTTTCGCCGACAGAGCATTCTGCAAGCGCTAGTGCACGGCTGGTTGGTGCAGCGACTGCTGCTCTGACTATAGTTGGCGGCAACAATGGGTCAAATTTACATGTAAGTTTGTGGTAAAATCGCTCCAAAATGGCAATTCTGAATAATATTCAACTTCTGTCACTCATTTTTTATTTCCAGAGGAAAAGAGGTCCTCTAGTTCCATCTCTGTCTCCAGCGACGAAGGCTGGAACAATGCCCGGGCTTTCGAACAAGAAGATTGCAGAAAAGAAGAAGAAGTACCTTGACGAGTATTTGAAATATCTCGTCGCTCCTAACAATTTGCTCAGCAGATGTCCAGAACTTTTGAAATTCCTTGGTGCCTACACGACTGTGTACGGTCTTGACGATGGAGAAAACGCCGGTGACATTTTTGGCAGGAAAGACATAAAATGTGATGAGTTGGATACGGAAAAGCTAAAACTAGGGATTGTCCAAGTGAAGCAAGGAAAGGACACGGTTTCATCGAAGAAGATTACTGCCAAGGTCGAAGTCAAGGATCCAATCTCGCCTAAATTGGATACTCTCGATGAAGCGACTGTATCAACGACTTCTACTACAGCAGCATCAACTTCAGTCCAGGAAGATCAGTCCATATTTGAAAAGAAGCTCACAACTGCTACAAGAAGGGTGGCAATGATTCGTGCAGGCGAAGTGCGCTTCAAAGATGTTCGCCGCTCCATCTTCTCACTCCTCCGACACCTCTTTGATCTCGACAATGCTTCCTTCTTTCGATCTCGTGTCATTTCTGCTTTGAAAACAATGTCAATGGCCGTTACCAGTGCTCAAGATTTTCACCGAATGTTATTCGAGTATCATGTCCAGTATATGAATGGAGAATGGGTGTCAGGGTGGATATACTATGTGGTTGATATGTTTTGGCCAAATGGAGTATTTTACACCAAAGGCCCTGATCTCACTGAAGCGGAAAAGATAGATTTGAAGAAAAACTCAAAGGCAATATTGGAGAAGGCATTCCCCGATCAACTCAAGACTGTTCTTGGAAAGCATACAAAGGAAGGTCTTGATATTCTCCACGAGATGCTTCAGAATAGACTGGTTTTGAAGAGTATGGCATATATGCTCATGGATATGGTGTGGGGTGCCATATTCCCTGAACTGGGCGATTTCGTGACATGTGCAGAATGCCTCGAAAAAGAAGGATGAAAATGTTTTGCATCTATTTATTACCATCATTTTTCATTTTGTCCCATAACTTAAAATTAAATAATTCATTTGCTAGAGTACTAATTGAGCAGACCTACTCTAAGTCAAGATCTAATAACAGTCAATAACTACTACTTTTTGGAAGACTCCGCCGCAGCCTTCTGAATCGCCACATCCTGCATCTGCCTCATCTTCTCCGTCAAACTCCCCACACTCCCCCCCGAACTCCCATACCCATGCTGCGCCAACCCCCCAATCATATTCGCATCAATCTGCACCAAACTCGGAATCATCTCCTTCAATTTCTTCCTATACTCAAACTCACTCGCCACGGGATTGTACTCCAAATAAATCCCCTCCAACGACAGTCCCGAAATCGGCTGCACGTCCTCAAACGTCTTTATATCATTCCCCGATATCCACAATTCACTCAATGGTCGAATGTGAGCAAAGGGAGTCGTATCCGTGAGTCGATTTCGAGAAAGGTCAATGGTGTTGAGTTGCGTGAAGGGCAATGCGAGTCCGGTTTCGGATTTGGCGCCATCGACGGTGATGCCGTTGTGGGCGAGGTAGAGTTCTTCGAGGGTGGTGGTTTGGGTGGTGAGGTTTTCGATTGTGGTGAGGCGGTTGGATTGTACGTCGAGTCTTCGGAGTTTGGTCAGCTTTGGTCAATGGGCGTTAGCAATCGCAAAAAATTTTATGAGAAATCACGCAGGAAATATGCTGGGCCGAGCGAACCCCTGTAACCACAGCAAACAAAGTAGCAAGATACAGAACAAACGAGAGGCATTCAAATAGATAGCATCAATATTTACCTTGCTCAACCCCTCAATTTTCTCAATTTTATTCTTTCCAAGCCACAACTCTTCCAAATTCACCAAGCCAGAAAGTTCTTCTTCCTCCATCACTCGGATGCGATTGGCGCCCAAATCAATTTTTTTAAGGTTTTTCAAATGCCGAAGGCCACTGATGGATTTGATTTTGTTTGCGGCAATGTCTGATCAATAATGAATTTGCCAGGGCGAAAAATATATGAACAAGCAAAAGAAAATTGATTCAATAGAGGGAAGAAGTGAGTAAGCATTTTATTTTTGCACACAGCCACCAAAAAATGAAATTGAAGGTACCAACAAATAATAACCAACAACCAACAACCACACTCTGCACTCACACAACTCCTGAAGATTAGGACACAAACTAACCGGCCCCATATCCCGAATCACATTATAACTCATATCCAACACCCTCAACCCCCTCCCCGGCACCCCCTCCTCCCCACTCCCCAAACACCTCAACTCATCAATCATATTATCATACAACTCCAACAACTCCAAATGCTTCATCCCCTCCAACCCCTCCATCGTCCGAATCAAATGACTCCTCAATACCAAATGGGTCAAGTTGGGCGATACTCTCTTGTACAAATCCGGTCCCATGCGTGTGATTTTTTGACCGGCCGTGCCGACGAATGTGAGGTGGGTTTCGGAGGGGGAGGTGGAGATGGGGCCGACGTCCCAGGGGTAGCGGAGGGTGTTTTGGGGGGCGGTGGCGGAGTTTGGGTCGTTTGGGTCGTTTGGGTCGTTGGTGGGTTGGGTGGGCATGTGGGTCCAGTCGAGGGGGAGGGGGGCGACGATGG
>JALLOT010000547.1:0-19365 GCA_036939595.1 Thalassiosira livingstoniorum
GTTTTACTATGTTATTATTTAGAGTATTAGAAAACATCCAAAAAAGTACAATATTGTTGTACATCCATTGCACAAAATTATTGTACATTTCCTGTGAACCAGGAATTATGTGGCAACTTAAAAGATATCTTTCCAACTTAGGTACACAATACATACATATGTAGTTCCTACCATATGTATGTATTGATGTTGGAATTGGATTTGAAAAAGATTAGTTTAATCTTGTGCAGATGTCACATGTGGAATAGCATTCAAGTCTGCAGTAGACTTCAGTACACAGGAAAGATGCCATGCATATCTTTACCTTCTATATGTGGGGTGATGTCAGTGCTCAAACAATGAGTAATCCCTTTATTAGGAAAGGATCGACTCAAGCAAAACTTCTAGAGTTAAGATAAGTGGCTTCATAATTAAGCAATCAGCTATGTAATCTGGAGCTAAACAGCAATCTCATACAAGTGTCTATGCCACTCTCCCTCAAATGTAAAATGTAAGGTGTAAGTCTCTGGCACAAAATAGGGTGAGTTAATGAAAATGACCTGGAAAAACTGAAAACCAGAAAACATTAACCACTGATAATCATCACAAGTCTAAATTTTGTGCAACCAAAAGAGACAGGTCATATGTATGTGAATATTCAAACCTAATGCATTATGCTACTTCTCTAAAGTAGGTCTTAAGTCTCCTAATATGAATACTTCTGCACATGCTGGGGATGGGGGCATAAAGCTTGCACTTCTTGCTTTCCTTGTCACTTATGTAGAGTGATACTCTACTTGTAGTGATACTCTTCATCAGGTCCTTGTTTGGAATGAAAAAATTGGGAGATTGTAATGGAGACTTTTGTGCTCCTCATCTTTGAGTTTCAATTTTTTTTGCTCAATTCCTGCCACCATGTTTTTGGTTGCTTTTTTCAGTACATTTTGATTGAATCCAATGTGCCACAAGCACTACAATGTTAGATATAATTAAAGAGTTGACTGAAAATGATTTGGACGGAATAATTGTGAGCATAAAATAAAGATTAATTTTGAAAGGAAAAATGATTTGGAAAACCCTTTTTGGCCTGAGCTTTCTTCTAGAAATCTAAAGAAAAATACTACCTCCAATCTTGGAGGATACCTCCAACCCTGTTGCAAGGAACAAGGAATAACGAGGCAGCTAAAAAGTATCTTTCCAACATAAGTACTCTATACATACATATGTAGTTCCTATTGTAGGTATGTATTGAGATTGGAATTAGATTTGGTAGAGATTAGTTTCATCTTGTGCAGATGTCAGACATTAAACAACTATCACATCTACTTTGGACTTCAGTACTCAGGTTAGAAACAATGCATATCTGTATCTGCTGTACATGGGGTAATGTCAGTACTTCAACAAAGAATACTCTCTTCATTAGTAAAAGGGTCAACTCAAATAATGCTTCTAGAGTTAATATTAATTAATGACATCATAATTAAGCAATTAACGATGTAATCTGGAGCTAAATAGCTATCTCAGATAAGTGCCTATGTCAGACCCACCTATCCAACTGTATTTTGCCTGGCATTCACAGACAACAACAACTATGACACTCCCAAGCTCAAACAATTCTTCAACATCTCCAGTCTACACATTCATTCCAGTCAACATGCACCAAAATTTCTGGATTGTTGCAATTGAATCAACAGCCACTGGTTGTCAAGAACTAACAATATGGTATGTTTTTAAAATTATCAAAAAATTCAGAACTTAAGGTACATAGTTGCAAGAATCAACTTCACTAGAAAACAAAACCCAATAACAACTAAGCTAGACAGATGACAAGCTTTTTTGGACAAAATGCCATTAGTTCAGAAACCAACTCCAAGCATCAACTAAATCATCAGTCTCCCACAACATCTTCCTGAGTCAAAATTGATCACTGAAAGGCTGGTGTGAAAAATCAATATCCTAAATACACAGCCCAACTTGTTATTTTAGCCCCAATCCCTAAAATCTGCATGTTAAAGACAAAGGCAAAAAAATAAAGAAATTAGAGGTATGACATTGTTTAAATGGGGCACCTATAACAAAATAAAGGAGAAGACAAAAACTTTTCATACTCACCTACAATATCAGATACTGCTTTGCAAATGGTTTTGGCTTGGATTGCAACAACCCAGTATGCCCTAGTCATCCTGGATGTTGTGAATTGACAATGATTGACCTAAAAGATTGCATAGTCATCAAACTGCCTCCTTATTTTAAGGAATGGTTTAAGGAGGAATAACCTGATGTCCCTGTGGATCAAGATGACAAAGGACATGTTCTCTAGACATTGAATGGTTTGTAAGGACAGAAACACATAAGATGTCCATGGTACTTACTTTTATATGACAACCTCAAGGAGTTAGGCTTTGTCCCATGTCAATTCAAACCAGCACTATTTGTACTCCAGGCTACATCCCACATGTTGATTGTTGTAACCTCCATGGATAGTTTTCTTTGCTTTACATCTCATTTGGATGTTTTTGACTCATTTGGTCTAAGACTACATTCCCATAACAATCCAAGAAGGCAAACTCCTCAAATATCTCAATGGTAGAATTGTCCAAACCTTTATGGCACCTCCTTTGATCAAACTCAACACTTTTACAAAACAATTCTTAAAATCAAAAATGGTTCAAGGAAGAAAAAAATCAAGACAGCAGACACACCTTTCCAAACAGATAGAAAATTTGAACAATAGCGGTCATCACAAGTCCCAGTCCCTGGTTCTAATCTACTTTGGCATGAAATTAAATACAAGGGAAAATACAATGCTCAAATTGGTGATGTTGGTCATATTTCACAACTATCAAGGCCATATATCTGCTAAACCACATCCCATCTTTACCAATACAATTCTGCTCCAATAGAGACTGATCTTCAAGGCATCAATCAAGTTAAACAATACATTGCCACCCATAACAATTATCCTTTGTCATTTTCTGAATTAGACATAAAAGGGAAACAACAAATTCATTTTGAGTCAACAGATGGCATTGAAAAGGTCATGTCAACTCACAATGCACCATCATTGTTTATTGACACCGGCCATGCTCACAACACAAAGACAAGATGATCAATGACAACAGTCCTTGGCAAAATAAATGGAGTGTGTTACAATTGAGAAATCAAGAAACAAACTTGCATAGCAAGCTCTACACCACAAACTCTGAAACCCACATATTTTATTCAGGATCTCAAGGCATTAAACATCACCATCAAGTGTGGAAATTCATTGCCCAACTTCTCACATATCCTACCAACACATATGAATATATGAAGACAGTCAGCCAACCATCAATGTAAATCTTGCACAACAAACAATATTGAAAGTAAAGCACACTGCAATAACATTAGCAATGGCTCACAAGGAGGTCAAGGCTGGGTGAGTTAAACCAATCAATATTGACACTACCTTTGAACTTGCCAACATTGGAACTAAACCCCTAACCACAGTAGCATTCACTTTCATTTTGATTTCCTTCAAGGAAATTGCTTCTATCCTCCTCTGGAATTGGAACAAACAAACCTCCTCCAACTTTACAAACCTAACCCAATGATTTCTGGAACAATCAACTCATCCATGCTCCTGTAGGACATCGAATTGTCAGGATCATCCCCCTCACCAATGCCACTATCAACCAACACCCTTTGAAATTTGACACAACATACAATTTATTTGTCACATCAAACTTCAACAATAAAAAAGGACAGCTATCATCCATGGCCTTTGATCCAACATACTAGTTACCTCCACTTTTTGTGGCATTGGCATTAATTACATCAACACTCGGAATATTAAGTTTTGGTGCACCACAATCCGACTTCATTCAACAAAATACTGATTCCTATATGATGTGTTTCCATTCAAGGATCCTCTAACAATCAATTGTGTATCAATAATAGATCATAGCTTAGGAGGCACATTTCTTTAGCAACAATTCTGGGTAATATTTCTATCATTTATTCTTCTACTATTTGGAAAATTGATTCAAGTTTTATTTTGGATAATACATGCAGTGATTCAAATATAAGTGGTGACTGCAAACACCCCCAAGTTACATATCCAATTTTTATTTTTTGTTATTTGTTCCCATGAATGCTCCAAAGAAGGTGCAGGAGTTGCAGGGAATACTGCGAATACAGTATTTCCATCATTTCAAAATCTGCTGATCACCATCTAGTCAGTTCAAAACTCTCATAATAAGTTTTATCATGTTTAATTAACAGTCTTTCTGCTGTTCCCAGAACTCCATCCAGCTGGTTAGTACTTCTTCAAAGGAAATGAAAAATCATTTATGATATCAAAAATAGCTCAGCAAGTTTTTAAAGTTGCTTTTCAATTTAAGGCATATTTAAAGAATCTCCCCTCCACACCAAAAATATTAAAACTAGATTTTGCATTAACTTATTGCAATGAAATAATAACCAAAAATAACTGAAAATGATATTGAAAAGAAACTGAGGAAACTAATATTTGTCCTTTTCTCAGATATAGTTTTCATTATGTACAAAAATAACATTAGTGTTGCAGATGGTATGTGTTTGTATAGGACACTTAAAAAAACATAAGATTGAAGTATCAAGATTGGTCCATCAAAACGCTCTGTTTCATATTCATTGATGTAGAAAATCATGTATTTGAAGTTTATGTTCCTAAAGCTTGCTTTATCAGCAAAACTGGGCAAGAAGTTGTCGTGTTTCCTTTTTCACTATTTTTCAATGTATTTTTTTAATACACTTTTTTAATTAGACTTCTTTTCAATTTTTTGATTTATTCAAAATTCTGTAACTAATATTTTTTTGTTTGATGATTAGTGAACTGTTTTGGCTTACAATAAAAGTATAAGTAGTAGTTCATTGGGCATTGCATGGGATGGGACGGTGGCTTAATGAGAATGAGTAACAAAAGTATTGTTTTTAGAATAACAAGTATCTTCTTGAAGTTTGCAGCTTCCATGTCTGAACTTCCGACTCACGAAAACAACTGTCCGTCACCAACGATCCGCAGACACCAACCAGCCAACCCCAGGCAGACACTAAAAAACCACAAATCTAACCCCAGAGAGTCAAGCCGAAAGCCGAGCCCCGGCCCAACACCCCGCACCCCGCCCATCCAGTCAATCTCTATCTGCATGCCTGATCCACGACAATCCACCAGCAATCGTAATAAATTGTGAATAATAGCGGAATATTTCATCAGAAGTTGCCAGATTTTCGTCTGATTTTCCCGTGGTTCGCCATAGGGGCATCTAGAGAAAAAGTGTGAGTAATAATATCGCAGTGGTCTCCGAGCTCGTGGCATCGGCACCGATCCTCGAAAATTTAACGAGCTCACTATTCGGTTCTTAACGCCAGACTTGAAAGGTAAAATTGAAGAGCATTTAGGGTAGATCACAATGAGACAGCTTAAACACCACGAAAAGAAATTGCTGCGTAAGGTTTCTCTCTACTCTTGGAAGGGCGATGACAATATCCGCGTGGCCAAAATATTGAGAAGGTATCATATTCAGAATCGGGAAGACTATACGGCGTATTCGTACATCTGCGGAATGGTGACGAAGCTTACGAATAAACTAAAGGTGAGAAAAAGGTGATGGGAAATTTTATTGTCGATGTTTAAAGCTGAAATTTGGTGATGCGAGGGTTCCTTTTACACGACCGAGATTCAAATATTCTAAGAGGTTGCTCTTTTCCAATCACAGACACTTAAACCAGATGATCCCTTCCGTATAGCAATGACTGATCAACTTCTCGAAAAACTCTACAACTGTGGCATTCTGACAACCACTAAATCCCTGAAAAAAGCTGAAGAAATAACAGCTTCTGCCCTTTGTCGTAGACGACTCCCTGTGGTTATGGTACGTATGAAAATGGCACAAACGTTAAAAGTAGCAATCACTTTCATTGAGCAAGGGCAAGTTAGAGTTGGTCCGAATGTTATTACTGATCCGGCATTTTTAGTCACTAGGAGCATGGAAGATTTCGTGACGTGGGTGGATAGCAGTAAAATCAAGAGAGCAGTTGAGAAGTATAATGATAAATTGGATGATTTTGATATGATGTGATGAAGTTCGCTATTTTTATTGGGATTTAATTCGAGAGAAAGGGACAAAAGTTTTAGCTGATAGATTGCTGATGCGACAATGCAAATGAATTCTCTATGAAATATCACTCTGTCTTCGTGCTCCTTGTCGCTTTGTCCTTTCAACTTTTCCATGAAACATTCAAAAATGATTTTAGCTCATGTCAATAAGAATATTAGCAAGTGACGGAGCACAAAAAAATCCAAATTCAAATTGACTTCAGAGTTGAAGACTAAAAAAAACTGATAATAAATAATAATAATAGAGAGAAAAATACTGATACAGAAATCATCGAGAAACTGGTGTTCTGCACGCTCAAAAATATGAATGCCACAACACTTCTCAAAGTTGCATGAGCCCTTCACCTCTTCACATTGCAAAAAACACTATCTCTGCATTTTGAGGACAAATTACTTCCAAACCTGCCTAAACTTAATAGACAAAAAGCTTAAGTAATGGTAATTCTTCTCTTTGTCATTATTTCTTTTTCAAAATATCCTCAAATATTTCAGGGAATTTTTTCTTTGCTACTGAAGCTCTCTGATCACAGTTTGACACACATTCGCCCAACACTTCAAAAGCCATATTAACCTTTGCCTCTGCCATTTCCAATCCACCATCTGCACTATTACTGCTATTTGTATCATGGATTTTACTTTCATTGCTTGCCAGACTCTCCAGCAAGCTTTTATGCTGCAGTGAGCACATGAATTGCCCCGCACAAACAGTCATTCCCATAAATGCCCTTTTGCAGTCCTCGTCCGATTCGCATGATTGAAGTTCCAACTTTTGTGCCTGACACTGTGACAATATTTGCGAAAATGTGTTTGCTAGTGCTGTTGCCTCTTCCTTAGTAATGTCAGTTTCAGCTTCTCCTTTCCCACCACCGTTTGTGGCAAGATCAGATTCCTCCAAGGAATCTGAAGCACAAGCGTCATCTTTGGCTCCGACCCCCTTCTTCATTGCTGCATCCCTTTGAATATTAGCCCAAACTTCTTTGCTTTCATTCATACCTTCCTTCAAGCTATCTGAGGGCCACATTGGCAAAGGCTCAAATTCACTCTTTTCACTCCCACCCACCAAACTTCCCAACCATCCAATTGACGCATTCCATCCTCTCCTTGCCAATGGCATGCTTATCAACCTACCCCAAACTTCACTTGGTCCATCTGCAGCTGGTCGGACGTCGACCAATAAACTTTTCACGGCGTTGCGGTCATGCATATCTGGTAGAGCACTCCCTTCGTCTGTTCGAGCTTGAGCATCATCATGGTAATAGTCAATAACATAACGGACTTCTACTCCATTAGGACGAAGTACTGTCCAGTCATGCCTGTCGAATGGTAGCGGATGATTGAATAAATAATGTTTAACGAATGCTTTAGGAGATAGATCTGTTGGCCTCCCCAAAAATTTTGAGAGTTTGGGCATCGGTGTCGTATTCGCCTGTTCTCCATCTTCACCAGCAGGATTCAACACAGCCTCCCATTCCAAAATCTTACTCCACGTCCCTTCGTTCATACAATTATGCAATGCCACCACGCTCTCCATGTCCTCCTCTTTTGTATCTCCCAATTTTCCCTTTCGAGCCAGAGCATTGTAAAACATTTGAGGAGAGGGGTACACCCACGTAGTTCCATCAGGTGCCCCTCCTTTGGGGATGGTAGAAGCTATGCGCTCGGTCGGAAGAGGGGAAGTTTGATTTGGAGTGGGTAAGGAGTTGGTAGCGGCGGTCCGTGGATTGGCAATGGGCATGTTGTTGGTAGGATCTAGGGGTAGAGGACGGGAATAGACATCGTATTGTTGATTTTTTTGTGGTTCCTGTTTGACAGGGCAGGCGCTATCATTTTTGAGGTTGTCACTTCCAGGACCAGCTCCTCCTCGGCGAAGAATACCAAAGGCACGTGATGAATTTCCTTCATGTTTAACGGGACACCCCCCGGTTGAAGATTCATGTGGCACTTCACTAGGCGTTGCGCTGGAGGAATAGTCGACCGGAATGGTTTCCAAATCATTATTCGTTTTAGCAATGGGTGGATGTCGACCAAACAGAGATCCAAAACCCGGCATGATACGGTATGTCCCGTCTGAATTTTTCATGGGGCATCCTCCTCCATCAGTGGAAGAAGAGTTGGCATTGGACGTGGTAGGGATTTCAATTGAAGAATCGGTTGGTTTATGTGCGTCACTTTTGACGCTCAAAACAGCATCGTTGTTAGGAGCAGTTGCAGGTTGAGGGGGCTTCGATTGACCGGCACCCATTTTCGTTATTATTTTCTAGAACTCCGCCCTGACCCTGACTCCGCCAAGCCAATGCTAAACTGTTGATAACGATAAACTTTGTTTCCCACGAGCAGCGAGCAGCCTCGATACGAGTTTGAGATTGTTTTCTTTTTTCACACTGTTTCCTGCTCGCTGATTCACAACTTTTTTGCTGAATCATTGGATGTTGGATGTTGGATGTTGGATGTTGGATGTTGGATGTTGGATGTCGGATGTTGGATGTTGGATGTTGGATGTTGGATGTTGGATGAGGTTGGATGTTGGATGCAGAATCAAGTGCAGTCCTTGCTGTGACGGTCAGACGACAATGCATGGTCAGCTCACAACCATACAAGTACTTAGGTACAAGTTATGGTATTGTAGATAGGGTACCTTATGGTAGATAGTACTATACTAAATACCACCTGATACACATATGCGAGCCATGGCATCAGTTACTCAGTGAATCATTCAGTTAAAAGATACCATACTGTGTATTAACCTTGGTATACCACAGGGTGTGTGTGTTAGCTAATACAACATACACACATGACTAGGTACCACATACATAACTTAAATGTCTCACAATAATTATTTCAATGAACGAGAACAACATCTCTACTTGATAATAAAACAGTTTATCAGACCCACCGACCATGACAGAAATTGTCCAAAATGGGCTCTCTTTAGGGAGCTATAAGCTGTGATTTCAACTAGCAAAACAAAGTTAGTAGTTGCCGATAACAGAGATGTCATTGCTGGCAAGCTGCTGCAGTTTGAATAGCATGTGCCGTGGAGGCATTGCCTATTAACACCAAGAGGCATTGACAACACTCACTGTAAAATAATCCTAAGAAATTGACTTACAATTTAAAACATAGCCCCCAAAATGAAGTAAAACCTAGAACTAGATAGGACAGGACATGCCAAGTGCTGTGCCATCTAGCTCTGAAATGCTGACGCCCCGTGAGAAAATGACTCCCAGGAAGCACTGCTATCCACATCAATGGCACTGTACCCCTCAATGATGCATTCTGGAGACATCTGTCAATGCCTGTTGCAACCACTGATGAAAAAATACCATGGTTATGACAAAAAGTCCCTATTTCATCAACATAGACTGACAAGTTGATGGCACGATCAATCTCCCCTACTTCACAATAGATTCAACCATGACAAAATGGATTGGCACATGCTGTTGTTGCCATGATGACCATGGGCACCACATGACAAAGCCCAAGAGCTAGTCCATATTGATACCCACATCAATACCAGCATATGTACCAGAAGATTTGCTCTTTCTAGGGAAAATGCAACCTAACTATTTGATTTTCTCAACCCCAAAGTCTATGAGGTGGATTATGCTTCCAAATGTACAACAAATCTTGCCAATTTTTAAAGCTTATGAATTGAATAGTGGATTCTCATGCATTGAGTTGCAACCATGAAATGATCTACAAATTCATATCTGTAGCAGTACTCAAGTCACATATCTGAGGACACCAAGTACCATGTGGCAAACACAAGACAAGTTTGTTCTGAAAACTCTCCTGAATTCAGACATGAAGGTATTTTGCCAAAATATTATTTAGAGAGCAGTCCAGTCTCACTGGTGGCCTAAGTGTATATATAAACCTACACTTTCTATAAGAGAGTTGTAAATTGCAGAAATGAAATATACCACTCTTGGAGGGCATGATGTTTTCCATACTCTACAGTTTAAAGTATCAAAGTGTAAGATGCAACTGACAACATGTCAGTAGATGCTTGATGTTCATTGCTCAGTTTTTTGATAACATGACATCAAATATGACAATGAGCTGTTGCCATCCATCAGCCAAGTCAGCAATGTCCAGTACTTAGTGATTACTTGGAATAAAGCAACACTGCTTTAAGCAACCCTTCCTACTATTGAGACAAGTTGATTGGTGCATGGGGGTACATTGGATTTTCACACTTGTTATGATATTAACTCAAGAAGCTCAACGTTTGAGCATCAAAAAATTGAGAAGACAGATATACCTATCACCATGTCCATTGGCTCTACTACCACAACTGC
The DNA here is from genome assembly GCA_036939595.1 of Thalassiosira livingstoniorum. Classification (NCBI taxonomy): domain Eukaryota; phylum Bacillariophyta; class Thalassiosirophyceae; order Thalassiosirales; family Thalassiosiraceae; genus Thalassiosira; species Thalassiosira livingstoniorum. The sequence continues at coordinate 10,420 of JALLOT010000547.1, forward strand.
TGCAACGGCAGCTCCTCCCAAAATTTTTCTTCTTACCATGAGTAAAGTCACATTGCTCTTCACCAACAAGCAGTACCTTGGGCTGTCAGATAGGACTCTTAAGGAACTTGCAAACAAGGGGTTTGCAGACATTGAGGATCTACTTGATTTTGACAATGACAACCTTGAGACATTGACCAGCAACCTTTGACACCCATCTCTATTGGTTAATTCTGATGAGACTACAATGACAAAAGAACCATTTCATCTTCCAGTGAAGTCCTTTAAGTGGCTCATGATTACAGAAATTGCAGTCAAGTACTATGTGGAAATTGATTGCCAGATTACTTATGGGATGATGGTTTGGTCAACCCTACAAAACTTTGACCTTCAGTGGCAGGCAATGCTTGCACTGAAGAAAGCTGACCAACCCAAGGTCCCTAAGTTAACAAAGGGACTCATCTTGTCAAAATGGTTAGGATGGTTTGGCTTGCACTGATAATTGGAGAACAAAACTTTCTCACTGTGTACTGTTTTAGGCCCTACAAAGAGGCTGATTTGAACCCACCAAAACAGTTGGATGACCAACTTCATAGCTCTGTCTTTGGCTCAATTAAGGGTGAAATGATTAATTGGCTGTCCTTGGACCTCTCCTTCTTTCAAATTGACAATGCTGAGGTGTACAATTGCATGGGGATTGTGTTGCAGGGAACCAATTTTGTGTCAAGCATTGTGTCCTTTTGTCATAAAAGAGATGGTGGGGTTGCACTTGAGACTCTCACCAATCAGCATGCTGGTCAGATTACGTGGGAGCCCACAATTCAGCAGCAGGAGGTCTTCTATAACAGAAAGTGGAATGGAAATACAAATTTCCTCTTGGAGAAACATTGTGCAGCACACAGGACTGCATATGTCCTGTTCCAGCAGACTTCCATCCACATCTCTTACTTGAAAAATTCTTACTTAACTCTGTTTTTTAATCACTCATGTTCTACAATGGTGTGTAGGTTTTCCCAATTATTCTGTACAGACAGCAATGATTGCAGAAGCAATGTTTCCCTCTCAGTCTGTTGCATAACTCCAGGTCTACAACATCATTTTCTAGATTTGCTTCTTCTCTCCTCACATGAAGCTCCCTCAACTCCAATTTATCTTACCACTACTACAAAACTGGTAACAATTAAAAATAACTTTTTTTGAGTTTCAAATTGCCAATACAACCCTCTCAGAACTCTTTTGCAGGGGGTTTCAATCCCTAGTTGTATAGGATTTGTACCATGTCATACGGGGGCTTCAATTTCAAATTTTATGTCAGCTGCTGGCCATAATAATTGCTGCACAAGTTGAAGCTACTTAGTAGCAGTAACACTTGCTACATCTCATACAACCAAGTCAGTCAATGCTGAATGACTGCAAGAGAAATGTACAGCAGTAAACAGTAACACTTGCTTTTTTGTGCAGTCAATGCAGCCAGTGCTGGATGTAATTTAATTGCACGAGACACAGCACGTGATACTTCTGCATCTTGTGTGGCTGATACAGCAGGTGCTTAATGTAATTCAGCTGCCTGAGATGCAACATGTGATACTGTTGCATCTCGTGCAGCCAATGCAGCAGGTGCTTAATGCTGAACAATTTGCAGCTCAAGTTGCAATGCTGCATGAATTGCAGCAAATACTTTGGCAGGTACAGCAATGACTTCATCTGCAACGGCTGCAACTTGTACAGAAACCACATTGGCTGCACAAGTTACAGTGTTTACTTCAGCTACAACTCGTGCCAAAATGGCAACAGAGCACCTACATTTCAATGTCAAGAAAGTTATTTTTGAATCAATAAAACTCGAATAATGTAAGTGCTGTGTTGTCTAATACCACTTGTAGTAGTCTAATTTCATACTAGATTATTATCATTAATATGTTATGCCAAATGGAAATAAAGACAAGAACAGAAAGGACACAACAAACAAAAAGCAAATGGTCTTTGCGGTGGGGCTGATGGTGGGAGCCGGTACCTGTCCCGTGGGAATTCCAATTGTCACTAGACATTGCGTTACACCTCCCCCACCTCCACCACTTCCACCACCCCCACTTCCATCCGCAGCATCCGCCAGGTTCCCCCTCCCTTACCCCCTGTCACACTCACCACAGCAATCAACATCCCCACCATCACCCCCACCAACACCATCGCACCTTCCCCACTGCCAATTCAACTAACTTGACACTGTCTGATTCCCTGGTGCCGGGGAATGCATCTGTTGTTGTTGATGAGCTGGGGAGGGACAAAGTTAGAAGGGTGGTTAGCTTGTTTCTTGGCGTAGGATTTGTCAGAACCACTGGAGATATTGGAGGATTCAAGGGAGTTGTTGGAAGAGTTGTTGGAATTGAAGGCTTTGTCGGATTTATTGCTGGAGTTTTGGAGATTTGTTGAGGTTGATTAATTTGTTGTCATTGTTGTTGTATTCCTTGTTCAACACCGCTCACATCATCATCAGCCTGAGGCTTCTCCTCCATGTTTTTCACCTCTTTTTTGCCCTCCACCAGGGACACCATTGGAAGTTGGAATCAACCACCTAGACAATCAAAGCATTGAAATCTTCCCCATCAAATAAAAAATCACTTTTATCAACATTGTTGTGATGATTGTGGTGGTTGTGGTCACTGTTGTCATTGTTTTGGCATATTGATGTTTTGATGTTTGTCTATTGTTGGCTAGTGTAATGTTAGTTAAACATTAACAAGGGTGAAGGTGAAACTGTTCAAGGTCGATCGACAGAAACAAATGGGGCATCACAAGCAGCTGCAGAAGGCTGAAGCAGCAGCAGCAACAATGGGCAATGGTGGAGGGGATATGTCATTGTCAATGGCAATGTCATTTTGGTTGGACAACACTTGGATGATTGCTCCAACTGCTGGAATCTGGAATGAAGAATGGTGAGTGCCAAATTAAGCATGGTGGGCATCATTGTCATTGGCTCATTGCTTGTTTTTTCTTGTTAACTCTTGGCAGCTCTTGGCTGGGATTGATGATGGATGGCAAAAGAAGACAATATAAGCCCCCGTAGGACCTGGTATAAATCCTTCGCAACTGGGGGTTGAAACCTCCTGCAAAAGGCTTCTGAGAGGGTTGTATTGGCAATTTGAAACTTGAAAAAAAGTATTTTTAAAATGTTACCAGTTTCGTAGTAATGCCACCATTTTGATCAGGATTTGCCACATGAACTTTCTCATCAAAAATTTCATAGAGGAAAGTGGATTGAACTTTATCATTATCCATTCAATGCTGCACCATCATATTGTGCATTATAATGCATGCTCTAACAGCATGAAAAATATCATCCTTCTGTTGCACTTTTTTGAGAACTCCAAATGTGTGCTCAATGTTCTTTCTCTTGGCCTGGGTGTGATCCCATGTAGATTTGCATCTCTTCCTTGCACTCTCCCCCCATCTGCAAATTGGTACGTTCACTTCCTGGGAGTTAGGGCTTCAGAAAGGGGATCCTTTCCAACAAGATGCCCATCATGTTGAGTATGTCATCTTGCAAAAAATCAACGTAGGTAGCCAACAAAGCCCCACTTGCAGCCAGCAGCCAATACAATAAAGATGAAGCAATTCATGTTCACTACGAGTTTCATCAGATCATCAATTGTTTCTGATTTCTGAGGACCAGCAGAGGATATGATATGAAAGAGTGTTTCTTTTTGTTCAATCATTAAATGAAAATATTTTGCGACAGTGGCAGAATGAAACAAAAGAAGCAGTAAGAGCTCTTTCTGTGGCAGAATTTGTGGATCTGGGATTATATGGGAAAATTGACTTGAGTTGTATATTATGATGAGTATATGTACTGAACACTGAACGTTAAACATGAATGAACATGGCCTAAAATCTAAAAGCCTGAACCCGAACAGGAGGGGTGGCTATGAATGTCCGCCAGCATTGTTACTGTTGTAACACAGACATGCTTCCTGGCAGCAGACTTGTCCATACTGTTACATGGTTATAGCAAAAAAGTGTTACGTTATCAATATGACACGTTCCTGAACAAACTTAAGGTAATTTAGCCAGATAGAAAAAGACACAAGTAATAGGTACTATCAATTAAGGTGGGCAACTTTCTCTACCGACAACATCTGTGATCTTATCACCCGATAGCATTCTAAACACATCTTGGCGGCGATAGATACCATCCAATGCACCTACATTATGACAATCTCCAATGGCGTCAATGGTAACCATTTGCACAGCCACCTTAAACTTCTTCTTATCCTCTGATTTCATTGCCATTCCCCATTTCCATCTATTGGATGCAAGCCACCATTTGTTGTTGTATTTATCGTAGACTGCCATCACCTTGTACGTACACTGGGTCTGGGTAGCTGCTTTCCCCTGGCCCCTAGTCAAAGATGCAGTCACGACAGTTCCCCGCTCAACCCAGAACTCTGGAGCTTTAGATTTGATAGCAGAAGCTGGCTTCACTTTATCTGGCTTCGAGCTGTACCACCGTGCCCTCAACGACTGTATCTTCCGTTCGTACTTCAGCGAGCCTACCAGTTTCTCACCCGCAACTTCCAACGCAACAAAAGCATTGCCTGCTGCACGAAGCAGGTTGTTTAAGTCATTGCATGCAACCAAATCCTTTACCGCACACATTAGCTTTGCCGAATCCTCATCCGTAGCAATGGCATCAAGAGGTGCACCCACAACCTCAGCAGCATTGCTTTCCGCTGCACTGTTTGCCAAAGCTGCTGCACCGGCTGCCTGTTCCACCGAACCGTTGCCCAAATCCATGGCATCATCCACCGAAGCCTCTGCATATCCACCACCAGTTTCGGACTTGGCACCATTGCCATCTGTTTCTTGCTCCGCAGCTGCAGCGACAATTGTATCCGCGAACAACGTCAGCCTGTCCACCATAGTGTTATTTGACACTCTTGGCTGCCAAGATGGCATCGGCTCGACGGCATCAGCGATCCCCTCTCCACGCATATTATCATAGTCCCAGTCTTTTGGGGCAAACCTTACGTATTCCCGAAGGAGCTCCTCTGGCGTTGCAAAGTCCTTCAAGAATGGCGACATCTCATGTTGATGCACCTGGAACAACCGAAAGAATGGGCGCATCAATTCGTTGCCCTTGTTGATGATGTCAGAGGTAGTGGGCCACATCTGCTTCACAAATGAGTCCGCGCCCTCAGCCATGTCAAGCCACACTGGACCACCTGCAAGAAGATTGGAGTCCATCATACAATGGTCCATGTAGTCTTTGTCTGTTTACAATATAAGCAAAGACATTGTTGCTGAGATATTAGTAGTGAAACAAAGGTTTAAAAAGCAACAGACTTACTAAGACCTCTGTAACCTTTCTCCTTTTTCCTTGTCACCCTCAACTTCCCTCTGAAAATGGCTATTGCTCGTCTCCTCAGCACCTCAACCCCATTGGCAAAGTCATTGGCCGTGAATTCTCTTTTGATTGTGCGCATTTGGCCGAAGGAATGCTCACCAGGTTCAGATGTTAAGTAACGAGGCTTTGGAACATCTGCACGCAAGAGCATGTGCATGAATGCAATTGTCTCGGAGGCCAGATTCCGCTTCGTAGTTGTGCAGAATCCATCGAGAGACACGAGCCACAAGAATGACATCCACATGAAAAGAGCTCGGTGACGAGCTGGCACAACTTTTCCATCAACGACATGCACACGGAGCCTCATGAAAAACAAAGTCGTGGCTACCACACCAACATCCCCAATTTCTGAGTCGACAGTACCATCATTCACTCCATCCACCAACTTCGTAACAGTTTTGAGCGATGTCAAGAGCTGGACAATAAGATCTGAGGCAAAGTCCTTGGGCCTAATCAGCTCACTGGCGATTACAACTTGGCGCAAACAGTCAACATCAAGAACACACATGCCGATAGAGACACAGGAGGAGCCACCAATGACCTGGTACCTCCCATTCTTGACATTGTGGTGGAGATCAGTTGTGGAGCAGTAATTCTTCTTGCCGGCCATATAATCGCAGAGAGTTGTCCGCACGTCATCCTGCTCACATGACACTGCATCCACCGCCCAATTCGTAAATGACACCTCACATTCAAAAGTATTTCGCTCCAGAACAGATTCAACTGCCACCTCAAATATCTTCGTGAGATCGGATGACTTGTTCGTTGTTTGGGCTCGACCAGCAATAATACAAAATGGAGGAACACCAGGAGGCGAGTGTTGGAACGAGAGGGTGATTGCTTTCACCTCATTCGCCAGCGGCACAGATTTACCGTTGTATTGGCCTTCGAGCGCATCCTTCACCTGCTGAGGGCTCATGTTCTCAGTCTTGATCTTGTCAAGAGGATAGCAGCCTCCAAAAACAGCACCGAATGCAGCTGACACCTCACGCACCTCCACAAGCTTCGTCCCGTCCAAAGTGGCAGAGAAAACAATCCTTTTGGTATCAGGTCCAACACGGAGTTTGATTTGATTCTCTATTTTCCTACAACAGCATTTGACACCAAAGAAAAAGAATTAGTGAAATCATACATGAATTCACACAGAACATCAAAATACTTACCGAACCATGTCCTCCAGCTCACAATCAAATACGCACTCGTCACGCTGCTTCGAGGCAAGTTTTTTAAGCCATCTACTGCACGGTCCTCCAATATTCGCCATTACCATCTCGGCAGCAGTAGGACTGAAGGTACTTAAAGCCTGGAAAAAGTTGATCAGAACTTCCGGGTAATTCAATCCTTTCGTCGATCCAGAAAGTTCCCTTGCCAATGCAGCAGAGAACACTGCTCCCGCTACCGTTTCAAGGAAATCAGGGTTTTGCCTCAAAACCTCTCTCACATTCTCCAAGAACTGCATGGGTCCAGGAGCAATGCTCACGCTGCTACCCCGTACAATGGCCAAATCCAACTTAACTGCTTTCTTCTCCACAAATTGCGCATAACGTGCAATCTCCATTGCCTCGATTTTCAGTGAAACACCATCCTCCGTAAGCTCCACATCCTTCATCTTCGCAAATGTGCGAGCATCTGCCACATCAACATCGGTGAGCTCAACTGCAGCTCTTCGGCGAAGGCACTGCTTGATCACTCGTGATCTGCCTAACACCCATTGCCCTGCATTACTGTTGCCCCTTAGTCTCCGCATGTCTCTGCATGTGAAGCAAACCATGCCACCTTCCTTGACCGCAGCAACTCCAACACCATCACAATTCTTTGCACGAATATTCACCAACTTCTTGTATGTTCCATAAGCCCACAGCTTATCCCCCTTGATGGCAAAGTATTGATGGACCAAGAGAACTTCCTTTTTCTTGTTGCCATAAAAGGCATTAACCACTCCAGCACATTCGTAAGCTGGCCTGTTGACATGTGAGCCAGAAACAATGTTGAGCGAAAAATCTGCAAAAATTTGTGCAAGCAAGATATGTAAGTAACAAATACTCACACTCCCTCCCCCTCATGGCAAGGTTCGCAAACAGCAGACAGCGAGGCTTTTTCCGTCTCCACGTCCATGGGCACATATGATGCACCTGTTACCACAACTCGTGCAGGAAGCTTCAACTTTTTCGACTCAAAAAATCGCTGGAGTTTGTGTTGCTGCTTTCGCGACCCACTACTGCCTTCCTCTGCCTGCTTCTTCCTCTCATCTTCCTGGGCTTGCATGTGAGCCACTGCTTCTTTGTGGCCCTTACAGTTTTTCTTGTGGTCCTCCCAATGACTGAGATTCCATGGTCGGCAAGCCTTGAGTTCCCCCTTGGTTCTCCCCCGGTAATTTCTACATGGTACACAAATAAAAAACTTCCCCTCAACGTGATCATGATCTGTGGTCATAGGTTGTCCATCTGGACAACATTCTTCATACAGCTCAGCCGGAAAGAGACGAACTGGAGTGTCATCATTATTTTTGAGTGTGCATTTCCTTTTTCTTTTGCGCCCGCGAGTTTTGGTGGCTGAAACAGCTGAAATAAGAACACAGCAAAATTGATCGTGAGCTCTCGTGAGTATGATTATGAAAGACAATGATTCAAAAAATATAAGTGTTCCTTGGGTTCCGAAAAAGGCAGCTGAACTCACCTACAGCTTTGGACGAAATTGAACTGCCAAACTCATTTTTATTTTTATCTTCCCCTGAAGAATCCGTAATTGGCGAGCTGAGCAGTGTCAAGGCGTGTGCTGCATTTTGATTGTCACCTCCTATCATTGAAGACTCATCTGACTGTGATTCGACGGGTGACGATGGCAATTGGGGGCATGTTATTTGCTCCTTCGCTTGTGTGGGAAGTGGAGGCAAAATGGGCACTGTTGAAGCCCCGCTGTTTTCCCCTTGCGTAATTTCGCATTTTTCAAGGGATGGCATGATGGGTTATTTACGGCGATCGAAGGTTGGACGGAAATGCTGGGACTTCATGGGATGATTATTTAATTGGAAATGGCGATGAAATGACAAGCTTTTATTACGAGTGGGGATGACGGGAGGTGACGGGTTGATGGGTTTCGTTTTTATGAGACAAAAACTGAAAAAAAATGATTCTTTGAATGCACCCTCTCTTTTCTAATACAATAGAGTAAAAGAGGGGAGTAATAAAGCTCTTGCTTCTTTCGCCTCCTTGCTTCCTCCATGCTTGCTTCTTTTCTAGAGGCAAATATACCAATTCCTATGAGCAATGTACATAAGATACTGTTTTGAGGATTCGCGCATGTGCGCATAGTTTCAAAAAAGATATTGACATCTACTGGTATTTTCTACGGCTTTCTTGCCTGTAAAAACATACTAGAAATATATGTAGAGGTTAAGTGACGTCGATTTCTCAAAAAGTTCAAGTATCATTTTTTTCCTCTAGCTAACTCTGTATTTTTTTCACAAAATAGATGGCGCGAGGTTGAGAAAATGATGTCATCCTTCTCATTTTAGAAAAATATCCCTTGGTCCACTGAACTAAGAGACTAATTATTAGACCCTTAAA
>JALLOT010000548.1:0-19366 GCA_036939595.1 Thalassiosira livingstoniorum
GGCAAGGGACTCTGTGCTTGCCATGTGGGAGAGCAGCTGTTGCTGGGTTTAACACACCCTTGCAGATCCCGTGGTGCTGGTGCTTTGGGCAAGTATCTTGGTGACGTGGGCATGTCGACATAGTACGGCCGAACCTTGATGTGATGACTTGGTAGGAAATGTTTTGTGAAATAATCTGCCAAATTTTTGAGGCCAGGTGCCCAAATAATCCGAAAGGTTCCTTGATCGACCTGGTCTATAATCCAAAAGTAGCGCGTAATCATGACGCGCAAACGTTGCTGCTTGATGGTACAATTTGCGATGCCCACGGCGGTCGTGTTATCGACATAAAAAGAGTTGGAGGCTGTGGACGTCCCAACTCGGCGAGTGTCAGGCAAAAGATTACAGCTTTTTGCCCAATTTTAAACAAGCTCCTAATTCTGCTTCAGCTGCTGATGCAGCAATAAACTTCAGCAGACTGCATTCAATGTCAATTGGAGCATTGAGCTACTGCGCCTCGTTGGGATGCTGGTTTCGCCCCAAGTAAAAGAAACTGCCAGCGCTACTCTTAGCAAATGGCTCATTTGCGAAACCCGAGTCGCTGTGGCACTTGAGGATCATGTTGCTGGCGAAATAGGTGATGGTTGCATCTGGGTGAGTAGCTGCATAGTCGAGCAAGTGGTTGGCCCACTTGTCCGTGAGCTTGGTTGGCGCTGCTTGCTTCGATCCAATGGTATTGATGCCTTTGAGCATCGTACTGTCTAGGGCCTTTGCATAAAAGAGCATTGACCCGCAGACTTGTTGGATCTTCTTGATGCCTGGCTTGGGAAGGGGGTTGGACGTGTCAAGGGGAGCTGGTTTTTGGGCGGATCGGGAGAAGAGCGGTGGTGGGGCTGGATGAGGAGAGTTTTGAAGCTTCGCTGGTTTCTTATGATTAAATTTTATTAACACTTCTTGATGTACCCTGGCAACGACAGTGTTACTTCCCGCTGGACATAATCCCATTGAAGGGTTATGCCACAAAAGACGGAGCCATTCCAGTCAGTGGTGAGTTCATACCAATTTTTCAGTGTTTTGATGAGATTGAATACATCAGATCGGTTGGTGTACTCAACACCAAAATTGTCTACTACTAAGATAAACTTGATTGTTTTGCTTTTATTCAGCCATAGGCCCGGGGTATATTTGCATTCCTCATACCCATGGGGTTTGAGGCGCTCCTTGAGGAGATCATTGGCCATTCTGCCGGCGGCAGGGTGGCCATACATCCCTTTATTGACCTCAAGATACAGGTAACCATCGTCGTCGATAAGGTGAAACAAATCTTTTTCTTCCAGAAATTTCTTCAAGACTAAACTTGCTTTTATTCTTGCATACACAGGAATTTTCATGGGGGTGTTCAAGTAAAAATTCTTGAGGTCAAAACCCATGAAGCGGGCTCCAGGCTTGAAAACCACATCATTTAAGAGGATCTTCGTGGTCGGTATATCCGCTCGTGACCTCGAAAGGCCATTCTATTTGATCTCCTCCCAGTGTCAATCTAACTTGCTCTTGCACTTCTTTATTTGGTCATATGTCGACCACGATCCGAATATACGCTACTTTCTGGTTTTTTGGGACTGTACTTTTGGGGATAACCTTCATTGTGTGTGTGCCGACTTTGCCAGACTTGGTGCCATCGGTAAGTCGGCCCATTTCACAATACATCCCATGGTCCCACACATCGTGGGTCTCGGGATCCTGGATTAAATGCCGATACTCTCTCAGTTTGCCTGTTTTTTCACACAGGACTGCTTTGACAAGGAAGGGCGGTAGTTCTAATTCCAGTTGGGGTTCATCAAGTGGTTGATACTGTGCGTTGTTTCTGTGGCTATGAGGGAGCGGACGGCTTTACCTCTCATTGGGTATCGGTGTTGGGACGCTTGAATTGGGCGATTGAAAATAGGGTCCGGTAGGGGGTCATCCTGGGAAATGACTGGTGATTGTGGTGGAAGTTCCAGTTGTATTTCTTCGTGGTCGTTGTCGGGCGGATCATCTTGCGTGATTGGAACGGGCTGTTCTGGCACCCTCGGTTGCCGTGGATTGTTAGGTGAGTGGTCCACCCTCGGTTCTCCAGCATTGTTTGGTGTCTGTTCCACCCTTGATTGTGCTGGAGTGTTGCTTTCATTTTCTTTCTGTGCTTGGGGTTTATTGGTCTCTTTTAATCATTGAGTTCCTGCATGGACAATTTTGGTTAGAGTTTTATGACCGGAGTAGAGGTCGAGTTCAGGATAGACAGGATTGTTGCACGCCATGGCTCGAATGGCTTGGCCTAGAGTTTCTGCAGCCTTGATTAATGTTTGTTCTGGCATAGGTGTGCGTTTTAGGGCGTATGCTTTGGAAGGGAAAAATACTATGGTGTCGGTTATTCTGGTTTGACCGGTCTCAGGGATGAAAACTTCGTAACATCTGTAATGTTCAAAGCTTGTTCCTACAACGAACCCTTCTATTCCATGGAAGGCCCAGGGACCTCGACGATCAGGGTCCTCAAAACATAACACACGCCAACCAACCGGAGCCAGTGGATGGGCTTAATAATTATGTTCGCCGTACATCCACGTAGCGGCTGAGACTTTAGGATTCAAACGACATGGGCGCATCAGATTAAGGGTTTGCTCCCATTGAGGTAAGCATCTGTCCCACTGTTGTATCGGAAAATTTTTGTCTGTTGTTGCCAGTCCTGCTTTTATGTGGTGCTTTCCAGTTTCAATCGCTCTTTCTGAAGCATTTGCTCAATGAGAGTCCACAGGTACAAGTTGGTAATTGATGTCGTTTGTTTTTAACCAATGTTTGATGTGCTGCGAAGCTTCATTGTCCATTACGTTTATTCGTGGTTTCAGTCCTCTTGCTTCTAGTCGCTTCATTCCTTCTTTGTAGGCTCTCTCAAATTCTGCATCTGATCGTTATTTGATTGGTATGAACAAGATGCAGTTCCCATCGTATGATTAAACGACAAAAATATACTTATGGCCCCTTGCTGATTGGTAGGGAAATTGTCCCGTGGCATCGGTGTAACTTGTGCCGGTAAGATCGCTCGTGTTTAACAGTCCGAGCATGATGTAATTAGTTTTTGCTTCTTGTTGCACAGGAGGTTCTTTCGGTGGGGAATCGGCATTCTTGGTTGATCTCACGTTCTGCCTCTGATGTTTGAGATGCCCTTTGTGGGTTGCTATTGTTTCATTGAGGTACTTTTTAGTTGTGTGTGGAGTAAGTACAGGCCAGCTTGCGAGGAAGTTATTTTGCACAGCGGCGAGGAGGGTGGCCTTGGTTGGAGAAGCTAGGGCTGCATGTAAAAATTGCACAGCTTTGTACACATTCTCTGCTGTGTATACATTTCAGATGGAATTGACTGTTTTCTGATTTGGATGCTGCTGAGTATCATTAATATACCATAACCCATTCTTATTCCGAACTCCTTCCATTACTAGCTGCCCCTTTTTGTAGACTTTGCAATCATTTTTGTTGAAAATAGCCACACATCCTGCATTGCATAACTTGCCGACTGGTATTATTGAATGATTTTTTAAGTTGGGTAGGATGTGTCCCTTAAGATGTTCTTTTAACATTTGGTAGCGTGGATCATTTAATGTTCCCTCACTAATGCTTTCCATACCGGTGCCATCTGGTTGGGAGGCTGTAATTCGTACATTTGAATCGATGCATTCTAGGTTATCAGTTTCTGGATGCCAAAAATTTTCATTGGCTCCCGTATCGAACATTTTGCCTATTTTGTTTTGGGTGGGGTTACGACCGTGTGAAATGTCAAACAAAAGTTTAGTTTTATTTGCTACGGTTACCCCACACCGTCACATGCCATCAGGAATCCCACCGCACATATTAGACGTCGTTGCATGCCACACATGGTACGGTCCTGGAGTGCGGCAGTTTTGGCTTGAGTGCTGCTTGAAGCCATGAGTATGGTAGTACAAGCGTTCCCCCTGCTGCATATTGTTGCCCCATTGGTTTCCAATATTGAAATGATGTTGAGGGGGAGGGAACATGCCGAATACACCAGGTGGATTGGGTCCAAACCCAGGTGGGGGGGGAACTGGTGGTCCTTGGAATTGCTGGGCACCGTATGGTGGCATTGTTGGAGCCTGGCGGAATGGGTTAAAAGGTTGCTGATATTGTTTGTCTGATTTTGCTGCTGATTTGCCTGCTGGTTATTGTTGTTGCTATTGCCTCGGCCTGAACTATTGTTGGAATTGTTTCTTCGGCCTCCCCCACAGCCGCGGCCATAACTATTGTTGTTGCGCCTGCTATTGTTTCTATTTCCGCTGCTGGATTGCTGTTGTTGGCCTGTCAATGCCTGTGCAAGTTGTTGGTTCTGCAATTGAAGTTGTAGCATCTGCTGCTGTAGATTATTGATTTCTGGGTTAGTTTGCGTGTTGTCTTGCATTGCTTCTAGTGCTGCAAGGCACTGTCTTTGGATCGCTGCTTTGTCGGTGAATTGTTTAAGGGTTTTGTTGAAATTATTCATCAGTTCAGTTTGAAGATTGTTCACATAGGCCTCTCCGGAGGAACGGGCTTGGTTTCATGTTTCCTTGGCTTTCAGGAAGTGCGCCTTTGCATTTACTTATGTTTTATCCTGTTTGGGTTTCATATCCCAATCCCTCATATCCAACTGGAAGCATCCACTTTTCCTGATGTTTTGGATGAGGAATCGTAGCATTTGCTTCGGCTGGTAGGGATTTAGTGCATCTTTGGTAATTTTTTGCCCCTTATCAAGTCTTTTGAACATGACCTCGATCAGCTCATTCAGATCATAAGGGGTTTTCATGACCTCTTTGTTCTGCTCCACATCGTTGTCACTGAGACGTCCATAATTTTTAACAAGGTGGGTTAGGAACTGAGCGATGGTAATGTCATTGTAGCTGAGAATGGGGTGGCATAGCCCACTAAAATATTTTTCTTCGATGGATTCCATTAGGAGATTTCTGCATGCCGTCATGACGGCGTCATACTTGAGGTATGCTCGTTTTTCAACATCATAATTCTGCTTGATTTGTGTCATTAATTCTGCTGACGATCCAGGGGGGTAAACCAATTTGCCTGGATTCACTGGCGCCACAAAGGGCATGTTTGACATAGTTGCGTACATTTGGGGGGTCATGGCCAGGGCAGAGTAGCCATGTTGCCTGCCACCTAGCGGCGTTTTGACGCTGGCTAGGTTCTCAATCAACATTTTGAAGTTTTTTTTGAGATGAGCATACGTAGGACGGCTCCGGATGGTTTTAAGCTTCTTGTGGGGGAAGCGGGTGGAGACGGACTCCACGATTGGCTCAGATGCCATGGTGGTTACTAATAGCTAATCTCTGTTGAACTCACTAAAAGGCTAATATCTGGTGACTCATGAGATTAGCTATTTTATGAGGAATCTAGGTCTTAGACTTTGCAGCACGGGGCTGACCCCCGCCCAGCGGGCGGAGGTAAACTCATGCTGCAGCTGCCGCATCCTGGCTAACCCAGGTTCCACGTGGCAAGGGACTCTGTGCTTGCCATGTGGGAGAGCAGCTGTTGCTGGGTTTAACACTTTATATTATTATTATTAGTTTGAAAGCCTTCCTTGGAATCAATCTATCATGAACAAACCTTAAATCCTCAACAACTAAAAAAGGATGTTTTGTCTGTCTGAGGAGTAGGAGTGGTTTACCGGTACATTTTAATTTAACCTGCCTTAAATGTACTTTAAAATTTCTGTTACATTATTTTAAATATGGCCACAAAAAGGCCAGCGGACAATAGATTAGTTTTTTCACTCCCTTCCAAAAGAGGGGGTTAATTCAGAGAGTTAAGCTTTTTTTTCTTTTCTAACTTATTTAGTTAATTTTAATAATTTTAATGAATTGGTCCATCCGGCAAGTGCAATTCAGGAAGAGTGGCAACACTCGCCTTCCATAGGGAACAACTGAATGTACAATGTACTTAAAATTAAAAATGTCTGTGTCATCATCATATTTTAAAAATGGTCAATGATGTCCTTGCCATATTTTATTTTTATTTGCGCTTTTTCCATTCCTTTTCACATTGAACCATTGAGATTGAAGTTAGCTAGAAGATTATACTATTAAAAGTATGATTTTGGGATGTTCCTGATACTCTTTTGTTGATGAGGGTGGAAAATTACATTGAAATACCAGTAGGTAAGTATGACAACATTTCAATAATTTTCAAAATTTCTACAATATAGGAATTGGTTCAAAATTTAAAAGTATTGAATGAGCATGAAATCTCTATAAAATACCATACTGTAAGTAGAGATATTGTTACATACAACAGGTTCCTCAAATCATGTGCATGGTCCAAATTTTGCATGTGAATGTGATCTGGCTTTCATCTGACATTTAGTTAGGCTAACCCACATTCATTGGCATTCATTGGACTTCCTACCTCTGCTCCACCAACTACAAACTAATCAACCAACCAGGGCAAAAATGTTGACAGATGACAGCACTAAGCTGCAGCAATGTCAATGTCATCATCATCCTCTTGACAAGTCTTGAAGTCCCCCATGCTATCTCAGCCAAATTCATCTCCAACTCCACTGACTTCATTAGCCCCAACCCCATCATCTCAACCCTCCAATGTCTTCTTCTAATGCATTGGATTCTCCAAAGACACTGCACACTTTCAATATATCCATTGGTAACAGTAGTGGTGGTAGTGGCTTTGATAGTGGGGGAGTAGTATCCAAATCCCTAATTTCACTGGGGCCAACCTCCTCCCTCCGCAGATCTGAAATGTTTGTTGGGGTTGGCAGTAGGTTGAGCGGGGTTGAACAGTGCATTTGTTGGTCATTGTGGAGTTTCAGACCCCATGGGTGGTAGCGGCCCATATAGAGGCATTAGGAGGAAGAGGTGGTTGCTGCCCCATAATGGTCCTTGAACAATCTTGTTCAGGTGCAGCATTTGATTCTTCCACTTGTTTGAATTCAGCTGGTAAAATTGGTGACATGACTGGTAGTATGGGTGTTGGTAGTGAACCATATTCATCCACAGTTGAAGCAATATCAAAACCAACACAATCACCACTTCCCTCCTCCTTCACCTCACTCTGATACCATAGCATGGAAGTGATCTTCACCTCCATCATTTGTCAATACGATGTCAAATACCAATTATTGGAAATTCATTTTCAAACTCAAGTAATGTTTCAGATGTGTGATATGTTCAACAACTCACCAAACACACACAACACACACAACTTAAACAGAAATGCTGGCAATCCAAAACGTCCACCTTCATCATCTAAACCACCTCCACCAACTCAATTGCCAATCACCCTACGAATAATCCATCTTGCATCCCACCCCACCATGGGCAGAATCTAAGCTGCCAACTCCCTTGGCCTTGTCCACTTGTTTTACTCTGTGAGATCCAATCCCAAAAAGAATGTGTATGGGAAGTATTGGTAGGTGAGGGGTACAATGGCCAATGGGAGGAAGATGTTTGGATATGCTCCCCTCCACATCAAAGTACTGTTGAAAGTAGTGGTAAAAGTAGTGGCTGCATATCATTATGCCATAAAATTCATGTAGTTTAAAGGCAATTTCAATAATATCAATTTAAGTGTCACAAAATTCACCATTTCTCTGTTGCTGTAATTCTATTGAAACAAGGTCCCAAAGCCTTGATTAATTCCTACTTTGATTGGGAGTTTCAAAGTTGGACATTCAATAAAGGAGATACATGTTTTGCAATGCAATAACAACACCTAACATATCGTTATTGATGTTTTGCCTTTAATATGCTTGAAGAAACAATGGCAGCAATATCTAATAATCAAAAGAGTTGATCCTGTTCCTTGTGTGGAATCCTAGTCCTAGTGCAATTGTTCCTCACTTTTGGTAGTTTTTGAAAGTTGCTTACAATTATTATTTGGAACAAATCAGTAGCAGCAGATATCCTGCATTTTCAATTTTCAGTGGTAGATCTGGATAATAAGAAATGTGGAGTATGGAAGGCAGTTTATTGAATTTTACAGAGATATTATAATAATTATTGTCCCAAAAAATTTGCATAAGACAGGCATAAATGGTAAACAATCAAACCTATCTGTTATGTGCAATCTTTTGGGTCACTTATTTTTAGCTCCAAATGAGACCAGAAACCAATGGAACAACCAAAACAATTTAAGTTTTTAAGGGATACCATGAATTTCTTCAGTATGAAAATTGAGTTTCTCACACATTTGACTTCAATCAAAACTTCTTTCCACATACTTCCCCAGGTTGTCATGGAGATATCAAAAAGTACAATACTGATAAAATAGATGTCAGTATTGGAATAGTTGACTATTTTGGCCCTTTTTTGGCTGGGGTGTAGGGTGACCCATCAAATAATCATCAAATCAAATTTTGTCCCAGAAGGAAATGTCACTCATTCATTATTTTCAATGCAATCCCACTTCTGAAAGGAAATGCTTATAGAAGTAAAGGCCTATTACTTCCATTCAAACATACCTTGTAGATTGAAAGCTATTAGTCACTTTAAGACTAATACTAGTACAAGCTCAAAATTATGGCATCTGATACAGAAAAATTCAAACACCAAACTTAAAAGTTATTACCAACAAGGTTTTTCTTCCATCCATGAGTTTTATTGATTTTGAAAGCAAAGATAAATGCTATCACTTACTAGTTTATTTTAGGGATCAGAGAATGGAGGACTTTAAAGACGTAGTGATGGGGCCAGTTTTCCCTAACTATCACATAATGGTAGGCGGAACCACCTCCCAAACTCTCAATATCCTTGTGATCTAATTATCTAAATAAAATATCTGTAGTAACTTACATGATATTTGGGTGTTGATACCTCTAATCAACAAAAAATAATAAAAAATCCCCCCTCTCTTGCAATGTCTCTTCTTTGTTATTAATCAGGTAAGACAGCATGGAAGGTCAGTGGCAACTACACACAAGAGTTATGGAGGTTAGGAAAAATATGAAGCTATTGTTCAATACTCCAAAGAAATGATTAAAAATATGATTGTTTTTTTTTTAGTTACCAATTCTGAAGCAAGGGTACACCTCAGCAAAATACATAGACAATGCTGCTACGGAGCTCCCATACAACTGGGTGATTGTCAAGGATGACTACAAGGATATAGACACCAGTGTGATGATGACAAAGCAAAGAGTCAGAGAGTAATGTTGCTAGAGACAATGCAAATGAGATGTAACAGGCAGGAGCACCACAGTGGAGAGATAGGGATGGAGTCTTATTGGGGGGCTTAAAATGGGGCATGTGTAGGACATGGTTTAAAAGTTGATTATGAAATTGTCAGCTATCTTGTTCTTCTTTTTGATTGGCCATCATGTTCAAAAAATTGACCAAGAATAAAATTTAGGAAATGAAGCTTCAAATTTCAAAGCAGCATTACTTGGCAGCAATAGATTACAAATGAATTGCTTGACCAAATCCCCATGAATCCATGCTAGGTGGACAGCTCAAGTGCCCAACCCTACTACGTTGATATTTTTAGGTGATACAAATTTTTTAATTGCTGATACCAGATAGATTTTTCCAGGTTGTCACAATGTGAGATTGATAAGGTAATATCTATAATATCATACTGCATGATACAGTCTTAATGCCTCAGTGAGAATATGATAATGACACAATCCAATACAGCTATTTCCTTGTTGTGTTTTTTGTGTCCCACTATAGTGGGACACAAAAAACACAACAAGGAAATAGCTGTATTGGATTGTGTCATTATCATATTCTCACTGAGGCATTAAGACTGTATCATGCAGTATGATATTATAGATATTACCTTATCAATCTCACATTGTGACAACCTGGAAAAATCTATCTGGTATCAGCAATTAAAAAATTTGTATCACCTAAAAATATCAACGTAGTAGGGTTGGGCACTTGAGCTGTCCACCTAGCATGGATTCATGGGGATTTGGTCAAGCAATTCATTTGTAATCTATTGCTGCCAAGTAATGCTGCTTTGAAATTTGAAGCTTCATTTCCTAAATTTTATTCTTGGTCAATTTTTTGAACATGATGGCCAATCAAAAAGAAGAACAAGATAGCTGACAATTTCATAATCAACTTTTAAACCATGTCCTACACATGCCCCATTTTAAGCCCCCCAATAAGACTCCATCCCTATCTCTCCACTGTGGTGCTCCTGCCTGTTACATCTCATTTGCATTGTCTCTAGCAACATTACTCTCTGACTCTTTGCTTTGTCATCATCACACTGGTGTCTATATCCTTGTAGTCATCCTTGACAATCACCCAGTTGTATGGGAGCTCCGTAGCAGCATTGTCTATGTATTTTGCTGAGGTGTACCCTTGCTTCAGAATTGGTAACTAAAAAAAAAACAATCATATTTTTAATCATTTCTTTGGAGTATTGAACAATAGCTTCATATTTTTCCTAACCTCCATAACTCTTGTGTGTAGTTGCCACTGACCTTCCATGCTGTCTTACCTGATTAATAACAAAGAAGAGACATTGCAAGAGAGGGGGGATTTTTTATTATTTTTTGTTGATTAGAGGTATCAACACCCAAATATCATGTAAGTTACTACAGATATTTTATTTAGATAATTAGATCACAAGGATATTGAGAGTTTGGGAGGTGGTTCCGCCTACCATTATGTGATAGTTAGGGAAAACTGGCCCCATCACTACGTCTTTAAAGTCCTCCATTCTCTGATCCCTAAAATAAACTAGTAAGTGATAGCATTTATCTTTGCTTTCAAAATCAATAAAACTCATGGATGGAAGAAAAACCTTGTTGGTAATAACTTTTAAGTTTGGTGTTTGAATTTTTCTGTATCAGATGCCATAATTTTGAGCTTGTACTAGTATTAGTCTTAAAGTGACTAATAGCTTTCAATCTACAAGGTATGTTTGAATGGAAGTAATAGGCCTTTACTTCTATAAGCATTTCCTTTCAGAAGTGGGATTGCATTGAAAATAATGAATGAGTGACATTTCCTTCTGGGACAAAATTTGATTTGATGATTATTTGATGGGTCACCCTACACCCCAGCCAAAAAAGGGCCAAAATAGTCAACTATTCCAATACTGACATCTATTTTATCAGTATTGTACTTTTTGATATCTCCATGACAACCTGGGGAAGTATGTGGAAAGAAGTTTTGATTGAAGTCAAATGTGTGAGAAACTCAATTTTCATACTGAAGAAATTCATGGTATCCCTTAAAAACTTAAATTGTTTTGGTTGTTCCATTGGTTTCTGGTCTCATTTGGAGCTAAAAATAAGTGACCCAAAAGATTGCACATAACAGATAGGTTTGATTGTTTACCATTTATGCCTGTCTTATGCAAATTTTTTGGGACAATAATTATTATAATATCTCTGTAAAATTCAATAAACTGCCTTCCATACTCCACATTTCTTATTATCCAGATCTACCACTGAAAATTGAAAATGCAGGATATCTGCTGCTACTGATTTGTTCCAAATAATAATTGTAAGCAACTTTCAAAAACTACCAAAAGTGAGGAACAATTGCACTAGGACTAGGATTCCACACAAGGAACAGGATCAACTCTTTTGATTATTAGATATTGCTGCCATTGTTTCTTCAAGCATATTAAAGGCAAAACATCAATAACGATATGTTAGGTGTTGTTATTGCATTGCAAAACATGTATCTCCTTTATTGAATGTCCAACTTTGAAACTCCCAATCAAAGTAGGAATTAATCAAGGCTTTGGGACCTTGTTTCAATAGAATTACAGCAACAGAGAAATGGTGAATTTTGTGACACTTAAATTGATATTATTGAAATTGCCTTTAAACTACATGAATTTTATGGCATAATGATATGCAGCCACTACTTTTACCACTACTTTCAACAGTACTTTGATGTGGAGGGGAGCATATCCAAACATCTTCCTCCCATTGGCCATTGTACCCCTCACCTACCAATACTTCCCATACACATTCTTTTTGGGATTGGATCTCACAGAGTAAAACAAGTGGACAAGGCCAAGGGAGTTGGCAGCTTAGATTCTGCCCATGGTGGGGTGGGATGCAAGATGGATTATTCGTAGGGTGATTGGCAATTGAGTTGGTGGAGGTGGTTTAGATGATGAAGGTGGACGTTTTGGATTGCCAGCATTTCTGTTTAAGTTGTGTGTGTTGTGTGTGTTTGGTGAGTTGTTGAACATATCACACATCTGAAACATTACTTGAGTTTGAAAATGAATTTCCAATAATTGGTATTTGACATCGTATTGACAAATGATGGAGGTGAAGATCACTTCCATGCTATGGTATCAGAGTGAGGTGAAGGAGGAGGGAAGTGGTGATTGTGTTGGTTTTGATATTGCTTCAACTGTGGATGAATATGGTTCACTACCAACACCCATACTACCAGTCATGTCACCAATTTTACCAGCTGAATTCAAACAAGTGGAAGAATCAAATGCTGCACCTGAACAAGATTGTTCAAGGACCATTATGGGGCAGCAACCACCTCTTCCTCCTAATGCCTCTATATGGGCCGCTACCACCCATGGGGTCTGAAACTCCACAATGACCAACAAATGCACTGTTCAACCCCGCTCAACCTACTGCCAACCCCAACAAACATTTCAGATCTGCGGAGGGAGGAGGTTGGCCCCAGTGAAATTAGGGATTTGGATACTACTCCCCCACTATCAAAGCCACTACCACCACTACTGTTACCAATGGATATATTGAAAGTGTGCAGTGTCTTTGGAGAATCCAATGCATTAGAAGAAGACATTGGAGGGTTGAGATGATGGGGTTGGGGCTAATGAAGTCAGTGGAGTTGGAGATGAATTTGGCTGAGATAGCATGGGGGACTTCAAGACTTGTCAAGAGGATGATGATGACATTGACATTGCTGCAGCTTAGTGCTGTCATCTGTCAACATTTTTGCCCTGGTTGGTTGATTAGTTTGTAGTTGGTGGAGCAGAGGTAGGAAGTCCAATGAATGCCAATGAATGTGGGTTAGCCTAACTAAATGTCAGATGAAAGCCAGATCACATTCACATGCAAAATTTGGACCATGCACATGATTTGAGGAACCTGTTGTATGTAACAATATCTCTACTTACAGTATGGTATTTTATAGAGATTTCATGCTCATTCAATACTTTTAAATTTTGAACCAATTCCTATATTGTAGAAATTTTGAAAATTATTGAAATGTTGTCATACTTACCTACTGGTATTTCAATGTAATTTTCCACCCTCATCAACAAAAGAGTATCAGGAACATCCCAAAATCATACTTTTAATAGTATAATCTTCTAGCTAACTTCAATCTCAATGGTTCAATGTGAAAAGGAATGGAAAAAGCGCAAATAAAAATAAAATATGGCAAGGACATCATTGACCATTTTTAAAATATGATGATGACACAGACATTTTTAATTTTAAGTACATTGTACATTCAGTTGTTCCCTATGGAAGGCGAGTGTTGCCACTCTTCCTGAATTGCACTTGCCGGATGGACCAATTCATTAAAATTATTAAAATTAACTAAATAAGTTAGAAAAGAAAAAAAAGCTTAACTCTCTGAATTAACCCCCTCTTTTGGAAGGGAGTGAAAAAACTAATCTATTGTCCGCTGGCCTTTTTGTGGCCATATTTAAAATAATGTAACAGAAATTTTAAAGTACATTTAAGGCAGGTTAAATTAAAATGTACCGGTAAACCACTCCTACTCCTCAGACAGACAAAACATCCTTTTTTAGTTGTTGAGGATTTAAGGTTTGTTCATGATAGATTGATTCCAAGGAAGGCTTTCAAACTAATAATAATAATATAAAGTGTTAAACCCAGCAACAGCTGCTCTCCCACATGGCAAGCACAGAGTCCCTTGCCACGTGGAACCTGGGTTAGCCAGGATGCGGCAGCTGCAGCATGAGTTTACCTCCGCCCGCTGGGCGGGGGTCAGCCCCGTGCTGCAAAGTCTAAGACCTAGATTCCTCATAAAATAGCTAATCTCATGAGTCACCAGATATTAGCCTTTTAGTGAGTTCAACAGAGATTAGCTATTAGTAACCACCATGGCATCTGAGCCAATCGTGGAGTCCGTCTCCACCCGCTTCCCCCACAAGAAGCTTAAAACCATCCGGAGCCGTCCTACGTATGCTCATCTCAAAAAAAACTTCAAAATGTTGATTGAGAACCTAGCCAGCGTCAAAACGCCGCTAGGTGGCAGGCAACATGGCTACTCTGCCCTGGCCATGACCCCCCAAATGTACGCAACTATGTCAAACATGCCCTTTGTGGCGCCAGTGAATCCAGGCAAATTGGTTTACCCCCCTGGATCGTCAGCAGAATTAATGACACAAATCAAGCAGAATTATGATGTTGAAAAACGAGCATACCTCAAGTATGACGCCGTCATGACGGCATGCAGAAATCTCCTAATGGAATCCATCGAAGAAAAATATTTTAGTGGGCTATGCCACCCCATTCTCAGCTACAATGACATTACCATCGCTCAGTTCCTAACCCACCTTGTTAAAAATTATGGACGTCTCAGTGACAACGATGTGGAGCAGAACAAAGAGGTCATGAAAACCCCTTATGATCTGAATGAGCTGATCGAGGTCATGTTCAAAAGACTTGATAAGGGGCAAAAAATTACCAAAGATGCACTAAATCCCTACCAGCCGAAGCAAATGCTACGATTCCTCATCCAAAACATCAGGAAAAGTGGATGCTTCCAGTTGGATATGAGGGATTGGGATATGAAACCCAAACAGGATAAAACATAAGTAAATGCAAAGGCGCACTTCCTGAAAGCCAAGGAAACATGAAACCAAGCCCGTTCCTCCGGAGAGGCCTATGTGAACAATCTTCAAACTGAACTGATGAATAATTTCAACAAAACCCTTAAACAATTCACCGACAAAGCAGCGATCCAAAGACAGTGCCTTGCAGCACTAGAAGCAATGCAAGACAACACGCAAACTAACCCAGAAATCAATAATCTACAGCAGCAGATGCTACAACTTCAATTGCAGAACCAACAACTTGCACAGGCATTGACAGGCCAACAACAGCAATCCAGCAGCGGAAATAGAAACAATAGCAGGCGCAACAACAATAGTTATGGCCGCGGCTGTGGGGGAGGCCGAAGAAACAATTCCAACAATAGTTCAGGCCGAGGCAATAGCAACAACAATAACCAGCAGGCAAATCAGCAGCAAAATCAGACAAACAATATCAGCAACCTTTTAACCCATTCCGCCAGGCTCCAACAATGCCACCATACGGTGCCCAGCAATTCCAAGGACCACCAGTTCCCCCCCCACCTGGGTTTGGACCCAATCCACCTGGTGTATTCGGCATGTTCCCTCCCCCTCAACATCATTTCAATATTGGAAACCAATGGGGCAACAATATGCAGCAGGGGGAACGCTTGTACTACCATACTCATGGCTTCAAGCAGCACTCAAGCCAAAACTGCCGCACTCCAGGACCGTACCATGTGTGGCATGCAACGACGTCTAATATGTGCGGTGGGATTCCTGATGGCATGTGACGGTGTGGGGTAACCGTAGCAAATAAAACTAAACTTTTGTTTGACATTTCACACGGTCGTAACCCCACCCAAAACAAAATAGGCAAAATGTTCGATACGGGAGCCAATGAAAATTTTTGGCATCCAGAAACTGATAACCTAGAATGCATCGATTCAAATGTACGAATTACAGCCTCCCAACCAGATGGCACCGGTATGGAAAGCATTAGTGAGGGAACATTAAATGATCCACGCTACCAAATGTTAAAAGAACATCTTAAGGGACACATCCTACCCAACTTAAAAAATCATTCAATAATACCAGTCGGCAAGTTATGCAATGCAGGATGTGTGGCTATTTTCAACAAAAATGATTGCAAAGTCTACAAAAAGGGGCAGCTAGTAATGGAAGGAGTTCGGAATAAGAATGGGTTATGGTATATTAATGATACTCAGCAGCATCCAAATCAGAAAACAGTCAATTCCATCTGAAATGTATACACAGCAGAGAATGTGTACAAAGCTGTGCAATTTTTACATGCAGCCCTAGCTTCTCCAACCAAGGCCACCCTCCTCGCCGCTGTGCAAAATAACTTCCTCGCAAGCTGGCCTGTACTTACTCCACACACAACTAAAAAGTACCTCAATGAAACAATAGCAACCCACAAAGGGCATCTCAAACATCAGAGGCAGAACGTGAGATCAACCAAGAATGCCGATTCCCCACCGAAAGAACCTCCTGTGCAACAAGAAGCAAAAACTAATTACATCATGCTCGGACTGTTAAACACGAGCGATCTTACCGGCACAAGTTACACCGATGCCACGGGACAATTTCCCTACCAATCAGCAAGGGGCCATAAGTATATTTTTGTCGTTTAATCATACGATGGGAACTGCATCTTGTTCATACCAATCAAATAACGATCAGATGCAGAATTTGAGAGAGCCTACAAAGAAGGAATGAAGCGACTAGAAGCAAGAGGACTGAAACCACGAATAAACGTAATGGACAATGAAGCTTCGCAGCACATCAAACATTGGTTAAAAACAAACGACATCAATTACCAACTTGTACCTGTGGACTCTCATTGAGCAAATGCTTCAGAAAGAGCGATTGAAACTGGAAAGCACCACATAAAAGCAGGACTGGCAACAACAGACAAAAATTTTCCGATACAACAGTGGGACAGATGCTTACCTCAATGGGAGCAAACCCTTAATCTGATGCGCCCATGTCGTTTGAATCCTAAAGTCTCAGCCGCTACGTGGATGTACGGCGAACATAATTATTAAGCCCATCCACTGGCTCCGGTTGGTTGGCGTGTGTTATGTTTTGAGGACCCTGATCGTCGAGGTCCCTGGGCCTTCCATGGAATAGAAGGGTTCGTTGTAGGAACAAGCTTTGAACATTACAGATGTTACGAAGTTTTCATCCCTGAGACCGGTCAAACCAGAATAACCGACACCATAGTATTTTTCCCTTCCAAAGCATACGCCCTAAAACGCACACCTATGCCAGAACAAACATTAATCAAGGCTGCAGAAACTCTAGGCCAAGCCATTCGAGCCATGGCGTGCAACAATCCTGTCTATCCTGAACTCGACCTCTACTCCGGTCATAAAACTCTAACCAAAATTGTCCATGCAGGAACTCAATGATTAAAAGAGACCAATAAACCCCAAGCACAGAAAGAAAATGAAAGCAACACTCCAGCACAATCAAGGGTGGAACAGACACCAAACAATGCTGGAGAACCGAGGGTGGACCACTCACCTAACAATCCACGGCAACCGAGGGTGCCAGAACAGCCCGTTCCAATCACGCAAGATGATCCGCCCGACAACGACCACGAAGAAATACAACTGGAACTTCCACCACAATCACCAGTCATTTCCCAGGATGACCCCCTACCGGACCCTATTTTCAATCGCCCAATTCAAGCGTCCCAACACCGATACCCAATGAGAGGTAAAGCCGTCCGCTCCCTCATAGCCACAGAAACAACGCACAGTATCAACCACTTGATGAACCCCAACTGGAATTAGAACTACCGCCCTTCCTTGTCAAAGCAGTCCTGTGTGAAAAAACAGGCAAACTGAGAGAGTATCGGCATTTAATCCAGGATCCCGAGACCCACGATGTGTGGGACCATGGGATGTATTGTGAAATGGGCCGACTTACCGATGGCACCAAGTCTGGCAAAGTCGGCACACACACAATGAAGGTTATCCCCAAAAGTACAGTCCCAAAAAACCAGAAAGTAGCGTATATTCGGATCGTGGTCGACATATGACCAAATAAAGAAGTGCAAGAGCAAGTTAGATTGACACTGGGAGGAGATCAAATAGAATGGCCTTTCGAGGTCACGAGCGGATATACCGACCACGAAGATCCTCTTAAATGATGTGGTTTTCAAGCCTGGAGCCCGCTTCATGGGTTTTGACCTCAAGAATTTTTACTTGAACACCCCCATGAAAATTCCTGTGTATGCAAGAATAAAAGCAAGTTTAGTCTTGAAGAAATTTCTGGAAGAAAAAGATTTGTTTCACCTTATCGACGACGATGGTTACCTGTATCTTGAGGTCAATAAAGGGATGTATGGCCACCCTGCCGCCGGCAGAATGGCCAATGATCTCCTCAAGGAGCGCCTCAAACCCCATGGGTATGAGGAATGCAAATATACCCCGGGCCTATGGCTGAATAAAAGCAAAACAATCAAGTTTATCTTAGTAGTAGACAATTTTGGTGTTGAGTACACCAACCGATCTGATGTATTCAATCTCATCAAAACACTGAAAAATTGGTATGAACTCACCACTGACTGGAATGGCTCCGTCTTTTGTGGCATAACCCTTCAATGGGATTATGTCCAGCGGGAAGTAACACTGTCGTTGCCAGGGTACATCAAGAAGTGTTAATAAAATTTAATCATAAGAAACCAGCGAAGCTTCAAAACTCTCCTCATCCAGCCCCACCACCGCTCTTCTCCCGATCCGCCCAAAAACCAGCTCCCCTTGACACGTCCAACCCCCTTCCCAAGCCAGGCATCAAGAAGATCCAACAAGTCTGCGGGTCAATGCTCTTTTATGCAAAGGCCCTAGACAGTACGATGCTCAAAGGCATCAATACCATTGGATCGAAGCAAGCAGCGCCAACCAAGCTCACGGACAAGTGGGCCAACCACTTGCTCGACTATGCAGCTACTCACCCAGATGCAACCATCACCTATTTCGCCAGCAACATGATCCTCAAGTGCCACAGCGACTCGGGTTTCGCAAATGAGCCATTTGCTAAGAGTAGCGCTGGCAGTTTCTTTTACTTGGGGCGAAACCAGCATCCCAACGAGGCGCAGTAGCTCAATGCTCCAATTGACATTGAATGCAGTCTGCTGAAGTTTATTGCTGCATCAGCAGCTGAAGCAGAATTAGGAGCTTGTTTAAAATTGGGCAAAAAGCTGTAATCTTTTGCCTGACACTCGCCGAGTTGGGACGTCCACAGCCTCCAACTCTTTTTATGTCGATAACACGACCGCCGTGGGCATCGCAAATTGTACCATCAAGCAGCAACGTTTGCGCGTCATGATTACGCGCTACTTTTGGATTATAGACCAGGTCGATCAAGGAACCTTTCGGATTATTTGGGCACCTGGCCTCAAAAATTTGGCAGATTATTTCACAAAACATTTCCTACCAAGTCATCACATCAAGGTTCGGCCGTACTATGTCGACATGCCCACGTCACCAAGATACTTGCCCAAAGCACCAGCACCACGGGATCTGCAAGGGTGTGTTAAACCCAGCAACAGCTGCTCTCCCACATGGCAAGCACAGAGTCCCTTGCC
>JALLOT010000549.1:0-19371 GCA_036939595.1 Thalassiosira livingstoniorum
CCAATTGAAGTTAAACTGGTGCAGATCTGCGCCAGTTTGGTTAAACTGGCGCAGATCTGTGCCAGTTTGAAGAAAAGGGTTAATTCCTAATGCTGCCTAATTTCTTTTCTTTGATAATATTATGTACTAACTTACTTTTTCCTAGTTTAAGGAGATAAGTATTATTATTTGATAAAAAGAGGGAGGAATCACGCAACAAATCCAATGGTCAATCAATGCTCAGCGATTTTGGCTCGAGCCAATTTTCTGATTCACAACCAACAACCACACGGATCTTGGGTCTATTTGAAACACGGATTCACTTCTATCTTCTATCTAAACCAGCATGCAGGGACAACCTCTCGCTTGTTGCTTGTCGCAGCTTTGTTGCAGCCATTGACGAATCGACGATGTCCTCAGGCCGCAGCAACAAATGTCCCACCAATAGCACACATTTCGCAATGAGTTTGTCACAATAGAGGTTGATAGTCGTCGCGTCAAATGCGGTGGTTGCGTTGACGGGCACCATGCCTGAATCTTTGTGATCTTTTGTGATCCATCCCTTTTTTGTTCCATCTCTTCCTGGTATCTACTACTACTTAATACGAGGGCGAGGGCCACAGACCACGGCGGTCCTCTTGCAAAGGCAGTATCTAGTGGGTTTGATATGGTGTAATATGCAAATGCTATCCGATTCGAGGAAGGAAAGCATATCTTGCCTCACAATGAGCAAAAGCGTTACTGCATCATCAGAGGAGCACAAAATCAGTTCTGTTCACTCTCCAAACATGGTTGCACCCCTTCATCCCAACCCTGAACAACCTTCGCAGCTAGAATGGCCAGACAACGTGCCCATCCCCAAATCGTTTCTGTGTCCACTGACACAAAAGCTCCTAATCCATCCCGTCATTGACCGTGAGGGAAATTCTTATGAAGAATCTGCGATATTACAGTATTTGCGAAATGGAAATATTGTAAGCCCCGTCACACAAAATTCTCTGAAAGTGCAAGATTTGGTGGAAAACCGTGGTTTGAAAATGGCAATTGGTGCTGCACTTGAAATTGCACAACTGCAAAGTTCCATTGGCAACAAAGATGACAGTGGGAGTAAGGAGCCAGTATCCAAAGCCGGTGATCGACCTTCAATGAATAGAATGACTTCAAAATCTCGTTTCTCTCGACTGTCATCTCTCTCGAGTAGCGTCACTGCGAAACTGCCTTCTTCGAGAAATATCCGACAATCTGTCTCTTTAGAAGGTGGGACGACCAAAAGTGGCGGCAGGCGGAAAAAGAATAGCAAATCAAAAAACGACAGTATATCGAGCAAGAGCTTTGTCAGCGATTCCAGCCAGCGGAGTAGCGACAGCACCGAGCGGCAGCTTGATTTTTCTCAAAGCTTTGGCACCAGCTTTTTAGAGAGAAATTCAGAAACCAGGAACGAAAGCAAATCAATTCTTTCGTCCAACAAATCAGAGAGGGTGAATAGCATTCTTAGCAACGGGAGCAGCAACCACAGCTATTCCGAAAGCTGTCAAAATAGCATCAGTGACAAGAGAAAAAAGTCCAGCAGGAAAGTCAGTTTTGAAAATAGCAGCCTGATAGCGAGTGATTTGGGGAAATCGACTGGGGAAAACAAAACGTCTGTTTCTTTTGCTTTGTCATCCCTTCAGCAAGATTTTCACGATTCCCTTCTCTCGCTTCGAACTGAAGAATCGCTATCTGATTCGAGCTCTTTTTCTGGAGAAGATTGTGCTGTTGAATCATCACCTTATTCATCAGCAAACCACTCCTCAGAGCAGGTTGCATCGGATGCACCTGTGGCAAGGCGTCCAAAATTCCGATCTCCGTTAAGTGCTTCACATAGTGAAGACCACATCAAAGAATCTTGCGGAACGTATGGAAACGAATCCGACGGGTGTCGTCGTAAGCAATATGCATCTGAAAGGAAATCATCGTCTTTTGGCACAGGGGATGACATTCTGGATGCTCAAATTGCTGCTACTTTGCAAGCACAATCAATGGGGTCGTCGCTTGTTGTCCCACTTTCACATTACAAACCACAGTCAAAAAAGGATTTGGGTGAATCGAAAGTGGTCCAAGCTCTTCGAGTAAAACCCTTGAAGGACAGAAGACGGAGAGTAAGATCTGATGAAACTTTGGGAAGAGAGACAACACCTGGAGAGCGATTGACTCCACGTAGGAGATCATCAGAGGAAATGGATGATTTTGGCAATGATGATTCAACAACACAAGTTGAACTTGGCGACAGTCTGAAGAGAAGTAGATGTCATCAATCACCAGATGAAACGTCAATTCAGACACATGGAGACACTCGTTCCCAGAACTCATCCCCACAGCCTGGCTTCACTTTTGTCAGAAAGAGTAGTCTCCCAACTCAACCAGTATCTGCCTTGGATCAGTTTGAGGATAGATTGAGAAGAAAAATGTCTATGGAATCGAACCCGGATAATTCTCTGGTTTCTCAAAAGCATCTTCAAGAAATTCAACGGATGGAAAAGTTTGAGGAAAGATTGCGGAGGAAACTTTTGCAAGAGGATAGTGGTAAAAAACATGATCCCAAAAGCAACGACGATGGCAGCGAAAAGAAGAAAGACGGCCCACTCAATCAGGTTAAAAAGAAAACAAATTCGGATTCTCCGAAGCAAACAGATGATGGTGCCCCAACCCAAAAAGAGAGCACTCAAGAACTGATAGTGCAAGCACGTCCATCCGCTACTTTCGAGGAGGATGGAGCTATCTCAGTTGAAGTCATTTCAAGCTGCAATGTCGTCCATAACAGTGAGCGAATTCAAGCTGTTGTGATTGACAGCAACATTGTCAAAGATAACGATGATGAGAATCCTGTAGTAGTCACGGACAAACCCATTGATATACCCACATTTGGATTCGAAAAATCTATCGATACTTTTACAGATGAAAGTGCATTAGACGAGTCTCTCAAGTCAGAAGATATCGTAAGCTTTCTCAGCTCAGAACGTGAAAATGTGCTAAAGAAATCCAACAACAAACTAGCTGACTCAGTCATGAGTGAGATATCTTGGGGAGACCTATCTGGAGAAATTCGCTTAGGGATCTCAAAATCCAAAATTCCATCGTCCGCAGCTGAGGACTTGCAATCAGAACTTGATGCCTTCTTGGAGGAAGGACTTGAAGAAGGCAGTCCGTTGAATGAGGGGAAAAGAATTGAAGCATTTCGCAGGCGGTCACGTAGGAGGCAGGGTGTGCAAAAGAAAGTAAGCGGAGAGTTCAAACTGGGCGCAGATCGTATTGTAGAGGGCATAGATGAAAGTGATAGTGGTTTGGATGCGAGCTTCAATCGAGGAAAAGAAGAATATCAGAAAGAAGCAGCAATGTCGAGGGTGATATCGTGGGGAGACCTTCGAGGAGAAATCGAGCTTGGAATTGCCAAATCATTAAATGTTTCAGACCTTGACGCAAACAGGTTGAAATCTGAGTTAGAAACCTCGTTAATGGATGGATTTGATGAAAGTGCTCTTCCAGTAGGGGGGGTGACCTACGCTGAAGAGACAAATGACGCGAGGAAGAGAGGAGTAGAGGAAAGAGTAGCAGACAATAAGCCACCGTCAACGATCAATGTTGGCCGAGGACGTAAAAAGAAATCGGAGCGTCGTCGATCAAAATCGCTGAACTCTCTCGGGTTTGCTTGCCTTCAGGTCCAAGAGGAACAGCAAGCTATTCCAGATGAATCCATGATATTCGGTGCTTCCCAGCAAACAGGAGATTTTCAGGACAATCAGATTCTACGCAACTCCTTCATGAGGTCTCAATCTTACGGCAGTGCGAAAGCTACACATACATCCGTTTGGCGTCAAGGCATTGATGCGTTCACAGGAAATCACACTGAAAGGGTGCACAGTATTTGTTCAGATTCTTCAAGTTCCACACCAAGTGATGCTTCACCTGCTGAAGAAGGAATTGAATTCCCTCAACCTCCAGCCTTGACGGAAAACGGACATAAAAAGAAATCAACTCTTGAAACCAGCGGTAGGAAGAAAAAGAATCGCGACAAAAGTAAGGGAGCAAGAGCCAGTAAATCAAATGAAAAGGATTTGACATCGATGGATCTCGAAGGAGAAGTTTCACTTGAGCTTAATGAGAAGTTGAAAATGTGCTCTTTAGGGGTTGTTCCCCTGGGTGATGTTCCACCTAAAAAGGGAGGGAAGGGTGCCTCCAAAACCAAACGACGATCGCGAAAGCGACGAGAGGAGATTCGTAAGGAGTTGGAAGGCGAACTTGCCCATCGGGATGATTGGAACGTAGAGAACCAACGTGAAAATAGACGAAGCAGTCGAACAAAGATGGAACGTCGTCGGTCTCAATCTCTTGAATAACTAGAATTGTGGCAGTGGACGTGACGCAGAAGAATCAACTTTTGCTGACAGTTGGGAGGGGGCTGTAGTGTTTCCAATTGATGTTCAATTTGTAACAATAATAATTTAGGACTGTACAAAACATCATACAATTTACGAGTGGTTTCTTTAATAAGCTCAGACTATTTTCTCTTTAGACCCTAATGAGCGCAATGACTTTGACGAAATAATCCCTCGGATAACATTGGATGTGAATATTAGTAAGTAGGCGTGGCAGCTCTCGCCATCTTTTGAGTAGTCGTTTAGTGGTGAAAGATGATTTTATTTGAAATGCGTGATAGGAATAATTGCTGATAGAAAATCCTAAATCCTTAAGGAGAGGTGTGCTGCGTTAAAGCTACTTGTGTAAAGCTGCGTAAAATCACCGAAAGATCAAAATGCACATTTTCACACAACACAAGCCTCTTTCTAACAGCAGGAAAATTTATGCAGCCCTGCTCTCAGTGCCAATTCCTTTGCTACGTGAGTAGCACGATCCAAAAGATTTGCTTACGATCCAAAATACTAGAATGACCTGGGTGGTATTCCAGAGTATTAGCAGTGACTCATTTTTGAATGCGAAAACGTAATTTGGGGATGTTCGAATTTACTGGCGACTCTTCAATCCCTTCCAATCTTTAACAACGTTGTGCACAGGCAGCAAGGCCCCGCAAACATGCGGCTCATACTCAATGCGGTAATTTTGATGGAATGTTAATTTTTTTTTTCAACCGTCTTCTTTTCTGAGACAGACTTGTTTCGTGATTTGATGCCGTGGCAAAAAGCTAACTCGCATGCTTTCGGGATGACCTCTGATGAAAATTTTGCATTCTGAATATTATCACCACTGCAGCCGCCAGCAATCGAGATACAAAGAAATACGGCCAGCTCCCACTCACTATGATGCATGTCCATCGATCAGTCATGGAAAGATATTTCACTGATGAGCAGTCTTGCTCCACTAATAAAATCTATATCTCCATTGTTCCTTAAAAGCTTTTGAAGTTTTTCCACTTCTTTTTTCGTGAAAGTCAGTTGGCCTACAAATGAATTGGTTCGACTCATTTCCTCTTTCTCCCACCCAGTCATTTCCAATATTGCATTCATGAATTTGACGTGATCACCCACCATCACTACATCGAAGTGCCGCTGAAGCAACTCCAAACCCCGCCGAACTTTCTCTTCTGTTTTGTCACCATTTGGATTTCGCGCAAATTTATTGTAAAGGAAGAAATCCAATTGGGTGGACCAATATCCAATTTCAGACTTGGTAGTCAAATGTTTTATCCACTGATCTCTCGAACAATCACAATTGCTTTGGTGTTTGTAGAGGCTCAATGCATGGCTCAGAGGATCACGAAACATGACAGTTGCAATGAAATGACATCCTTGCTTTTCCACCGAAGACCGCCAATTGTAGAGATAGTTTTCACTAGCATTGAGGTGAATGCTATTAATGTGTGCATGTGCAATCTTCCATTCTCCTTGTGCGATGTTTTTAACGTGCAAGTTCATGCCCTCGATGAATGCAATTTCGACTTTCTGTGCTTCTGAACCACCAGCTTTGCCTGAACCCCATTTTGTGAAATAGTCAGTATTTGTTGCATTATATTTCTGAAGCCATTTGTTAATTGAGGATCCACCTGTAGACGGAATATGGTAGTAAAGTAACACCCCGCATTTATATGGAAGTTTAGATTCATCAATCAACTTGTGCAAGCCAATCTCTCCCCCAGGGAGCTTCATCTGCTGGTTTTTTTTGCTATTAGCATCTTCTCTATCTCTTGTGGACAAAGACACTGGGGGCAGCCAATCATTTATCTGAGCTGTGTTCCGTCCAACCATTTCCCCAATGTGATAGCAAACCAAACCGTATATTCCAAATGAAATGGAAAAAAGAATGGCCCTAAGCGATCTTCTACTGGTGGTCATAGTTGTAAAAATTGGCACCAGCGTGCTTAGAAATAATAGTCTCGGCACTCGGCACCCCACATCATAGAAATAACTGGTCGATTGACTCATCCCTCATCCTGCTGGTTAATTCAAAGCAAGAGTTCTTTCTTATTGGAAAACTTTTTAGTGCTCTTTTTCAATTCATCTTTCGTGGTGATTGACTATCCCAAGTACAGCTCAATCTAATTGGATGAGAATAAAGTATCAAGTCGAACGTAACACGTAACATTTATTTGCACAGAGTGCCCGCCCAATGAAGAATTGGCATCTATTTGCATTCGCTGCTGGCTGCTGGCTGGCCTTGAAGCTTGAAGCTTGAGAATCTCGCTGGATATATGGATGATGATGATGGAAGCACAGATGGAAGTGTTGCTAGCTGGCTGATGATGATGTGAGATGTGAGATGTATTGCTATTATACTAGGACCCATGACAACGTATGTAGAATTGGTACATGACGTATACGTAATAAATTCCACCACCACTTTCGTATTCATTTTTACAAATGTAATAGCCTTGTGGGCAATTAACACGACAAAGCTAGTGATTTTCCTTCATCACCACTTTCAAAGTCACTTTTACTGATGTAATCAGTTTGTGGTGGCTCCTAGCTTCGTCGCGAGGAAAAAATGCAAGAATCGCCAAATTTTGGAGAAGATTTTTGACGCAAATCTTGACTAACAGACCACAAATTTATTACGTAAATGGAAGATTGTAGGAATTAGTATATTCTACGTAAATCTACGAAGGTATCCACCACCACTTTTGTAGTAATTTTTACCAATGTAAAATGTTTGTGGGCGTTCTGATGTCATGGGTCCTTAGAATACTGCAAACATGAAAAAAATTGAAAACAATGGGTTTGAGCTGCTCTAACAAGTCCTATGTGTCAACCGGGTGATGTATCATATATTAATATACTGAAAGGATGAACAAATATAGTTTGTTGGATTATGCAATGTACTTTTAGATTATGCACACATTATGGCATATACTTTTTCTAAATTATTCAGATTTTTATGCCAAAACTTTTTTCTAGATAAGACTGCATGGTTGCATTGCTTTTCTCCGCCTGGCTAGAGCCAGTCTGTCCATGGTCAGAGGCTTGAACAAGTAGAACCTAAAGTAAATACCCACTTTATGTACTACTAGGTTTTTGCCCTTAACCAAGAGGTTGTGTGACGATGGTGGCCGCCTTTTAGCTCCTCGTTGACACTACCTCCTTCCTCTCCTACAGAGCCCCTACTTCTCTCATTTGTCTACTGGTTCATCTTCTCTTCTTCCAGGCTTCGGCCTGCTCCCTCAGCTCCCATGGCCTTGGCGCCTGATGATGATGCTGGCGATGATGCTGAGCAGTCCGCTGTCATTTTGTGGATCCAGCCAGGGCGGCGTGAGGATGACATCCACTACTTCTTTACTCTTCTGCGGGACCATCAGATCAACCATGTGGAGGCTTACTTCCAAGACTTGAGGAACACAGTCACCTGCACGGTTGTCGATGCCGTCCTTGCCTATGAATCTAAACATGGGGTCTCAACTACTCATATTGACACCATCCCTGTTGGCATTCAGGAGGAGGGTGAACAATTATTCCATTGAAATACCCTTGCCCTCCACAGAGCGCATGGAGGCTCTTCCTCTGGCTACTCCCTCACTTCAGGGGATGCCACCTTGGCTTCCACTCAATGTTGCCGTGGCCTTGAACCCAAGGAGAAGAGCCTACAGTTAAATTTTGAGGTTTTAAGCTGTAGCATGAATACTAGGGAGCGTGACTTGTTGGAATACGCTCGCTATAACTCTTGTAACCGCCGTCGGTTGGATTTTAACTCCACGCCCTTGTACTCCTTGCTCTCCAGCAACTTGGGCCTGAGAGGTAGCCAGGACCTCCCAACCTCGGATTTTACACCTCAATCTCAGTCATCTACCGTGGCGCCACTTATTTGGTTCCCTTGCTTCCAACACAAATTATCACTCGTCAAAACAATGATTCACTTCCTTTGGTGGGGGATTGCTCCTCTAATCATGGGGGGGACTCACCTGCTGCAGCTTTGTCTCATGGGGGGGGCGCCAAAATTCCCAGGCTTTAGCTGTGGGGCTGCCTCACTCACAGGCTTCTTCCCTCACTCACCCTTCGAGTCAGGGAGCCAATCCAGCCTTGACAGCTCCGTCTCTCTCTCCCATTTACTCCATTGATTCTCCTTGGAGGGTGGATCCTCTTGAGGATGATCCTCACCCAACAACGTCTGACCCCATTCCCCCCACCTTGTCTTGACCTTCAGCTTGTGATCCATCACTTCAGTGGTCATCTTTGCCTCCAGACCCTTTGCAACCTCATCCACATTCATCCGCCTCCAGTGTTACTACAATGGGCTCTCGCTCCTCCAGGATCCCAGGGATCACCTTCAATCCATTGCCCTTGCGTCCTTCATCTGGTGACTCCAATCCCTTTGGCCCTCTGGGCGAGTCCTCTTCGTCTTCTGGTTCCCCAGATGACCTCACCTTAATTACTCAGCAATTCTATACGCCTTCACAACTGGAACCCCGGCAGATGATACTCCTTCCTTGCCTCCTTCTAGGCCTGCCCCTTCTTCTCGTCACCAATCTGACTTTGTTGCCGCTTCCACTTTGGTTCTCACTGGACTCATTGACCATATAGAACACCAGGGGACTCAACATGCGGCTCTAATTGAACAACTTAAAGCACCTAAGATCACCTATAAACTCCCGGCATTTGATGGGACCCCTGGGAAGTGGGGAAAGTTTCATGACCATCTGAAGAAACTTCTCAACAAAGAAGCCTTCTCCCCACTCCCTTCAACTTCCCTCATCACTGCACCTGACAATAAGTCCCGCAGTGAAGCACTGGATGATCTGCTTGTGGAGTCCCTCTCCAGGGACGCTGCTGCCTTGTTCAAAAATTGGTACGATGTCTACTTAAACAAAGGGTTTGAGAAGGTGCAACGGCTGCTGGAGGAGTACAAGGGGGCCAGTGAACAGGACCTGTTCTTGTCCCTATTTGATGTCTTTGGCAGAAATGAACAGGGCCAGACCAAGTCTATTGTGGAGTACACTGCCCGCCTTCAGGGCATATTCAACAACCTTACCAAAGGCGGGTATGGCCTCCCTGCTCCCATCAAGGCCCACATCATGATCTGTGGCCTCAATCCCAAATACCACCAGATTATGTCCCATTTTTGAGATGGCACTCAGCGTGCCGAGAGTGGGATAAGTCGGGCATAGCTTTTGGGAATCCCGACATCACTCCTGGTGCTGCCACTGCTCGTCGTGGTCAGACTACTCCAGGCACGGGCTCGTCTATCAACCCACCGGAGGAAGTCTACTCCATCCTGAACTCCACTCCCACATCTCTTCCAAACGTTGCTTTGTGTGCAACAAACACAAGCACGTGTTGACATGCAACCATCTGGCCAAGGCCAAACTCTCCATTGTGAGCACCGATGACTGTATGTGTGGTGCTGTGGCAAAGTTCATCCAACACAACAATCCCAATGCTGCAGGTCAGAACAACGGGGGGCATCGTGGCAATGGCAATGGCAGTGTCAATGCTAATAGAGATAATTGCTGTGACGGTCCTGGTCCTGGGGGGCATGATAATAGACGTGATGGCCGTGGTGGTAATGGTGGTAGAGGCAATCCTCCCAACAATACTCCTGCAGGTCAGACTGCCACTTATGCTGAGGTTGCTTCTTCTGCTCCCTCACAAGAGGCCAATCCTTTGGAGGCTTCTCCTCCTCCTCCTCCTCCTCCTGAAGACTCACAGCCCAGTGGCCGAGCTGCTTCCGTGGAGGACACTCCAGCTGACGACAGCTCGGGTTCTTTCAAATCCGATGATGCCTTTCATTGGGATGGGGACAAAGACGGAGTCCATTTTTTGGCCAGACACGCTGCTGTAATTAATACTAGCAAAGCTGTTTCCACTTACTAGTCTTTTACACAACAATTACATTCTAGTAACCATTCGTCCTTGGTTCCTGGCAATCTTGTATCCGCAAAGTTGTCTCACTTGTTCAAGGAGATCCTGGAGGTGGCACCCTCTTTTCCACAACTTGCAGTAGCTGGCCTCTTGTTGGGTCTCATGATTGCTGACACTGGAGCCACCAATCACATGATCCCCGACAAGAATGATTTCATTTCTTACTGCGGTGTGTATGAAAAAGGGGTCCGCATGGGCAACCACTCAATTGCTCCTTTCTGAGGCATTGGCACTGCCATCTTCTCCATCTATGGCAAGAAAGTTCTCCTTCGCAATGTTCTCCACGTGCCTGCCCTTTGAACTCCTCTCTACTCTCTGCGCCAACACCTCCTCCAACCAAACTGTGGCTTTTTTGGAGACTTCAGTACAGGCTTCTACATCTACTTTCCCACTTTCTTTCTCCAAGTCAACTCTTCAGTTGATTGTCACTTGTCTTACAAGCCACTGGGCTCCACGGTTTTCCTCCCAGAGCAAGACTATGCCCAGCCTCAGGGTTTGGCTCCCTCGGCTCCATCCGCTCAATCTGCCACGCCCACAGAGATCCAACAACCCCCACGTCACTTTATCTTCTCCAAATATTGGCCCAAATGTGGTTCTTCTTCCACCAGCCCTCCACTACCTCCGTCCCCTCTGACAGTCATCCCTCACCTTCCATCTGAACTCGTCACTCCTGCACCTTCTTCTCCTCCAGTCCCTTCCACACCTTCTACAGCCGCGGAACTGCCTCCTTCTTCAACTCCATCACCTACTTTGCCTCCTTCTTTGGTCACATCTCCACCACGGAAGCTTGAAGACATGTCCGAGGAGGAGCTTCAAACTCTCCTCAATCCTCTGCCACCGGCACCTCCTGATATGGGTCAACTTTTATCAACTATGACTCAGGAGGAAATTTTGAAACATCTTCATGCTCCTGGCTCCACTCTGCCTTGAATTCGGCCGTGTGACACGCCCAATGAGTCAGACACCAAGACTCATTGGACGGCAGAGGAAATCCATTGCATCACTGGCTGCAGAAAGTTTAAAAATTACAAACATTTCATCTCCACCAGTTCCAATGGGGTTTGGATCGATTCCAGGGAGTTTCCCACTGCTTTAGGTGTGTACTCTTTGATACCCAAAGCAAAATGTGGTAAGGCCATAGACAAATCCAAATACAGGTATTTGGATGTTTCCCATTTGGATATCGCCTTTGGTGATGGCATGTCAATTGGAGGCTGCAGATATGCTCTTATCTTCATGGACAGAGCAACCAGATACAATTGGGTTTTTGGCCTCAAGGGATTATCCCACAATGAGATCTTGGCAGCATTTTTGGCCTTCAAGGCTGAAGCTGGTCATTGGTCCACTTGCTTTTAGTGTTATTGTGACTCCAAACTGGTGGGTCACAAAATGAAGGAGTTCCTTCAACACAAAGACTCCGACATTGTTTCTGCTCCAGCTGGTCAACAGTCTTCAAATGGACTTGTGAAAAGCCACTGGAAGACCATGGTCCACATGTCCAGGGCCTTCCTCACTGAAAAACAAATGCTGAAGAACTTCTGGTTTTACACCATTTGGCACTCGGCCAGGATGATGAACATGATTCCTGGCCACTTCAACAAAAAGTTGGCATCCCCATTCTCATTAGTTCACGGTGTTCCTCCAGATGTTCACAGTTGGACTTCAATTTTCTCCATCTGCTACTTTCATCACACAAAAGATTCTTTGGTGACTTGGTCCAACCATCAGGCCCAAACTCTGGATGGGATTGTCCTCGGTAGATCCCCAACTTCCAATGCTCTCCTGGTATACGATTCCTGTAACAAGAAATTTTATGAGCCCAACTTGTATTGCCTTGATCCATATTGGCTCCCAGTGGCAGTCTATCCTTCAATCACATACAATGGGGGGGCTCTTCTGCTCCCTTCTCCGCAACTCCAATGCTTCTCAGGAGGAGCCATTCCCTCCTGGCACCAGGGTGGAGCGACTTGACCCTCTAACCAATGTGCTCAAGAGTAGAATGGTGATGGATGTCCCACTTGATCCACATAGGCCTTCGGAGGAGCAGACCTATCTCATCCAATTTGATGATGCCACAACTCTCAGTGTGTCCCTGGCAGACATGCTAGC
Organism: Thalassiosira livingstoniorum; assembly: GCA_036939595.1. Classification (NCBI taxonomy): domain Eukaryota; phylum Bacillariophyta; class Thalassiosirophyceae; order Thalassiosirales; family Thalassiosiraceae; genus Thalassiosira; species Thalassiosira livingstoniorum. Next base: position 12,426 of record JALLOT010000549.1, read on the forward strand.
TTTGCTCCCTGCACCTCCTGTTGTGGACCCGTCTCCTGATCAGTCTCCTCACTTGCTCCCTCCATTCCTCAGCCTCAATCCAAAATCACTTATGAACATGGCGGACAATACTACAAAGGCTATTTGGGCATCCGTGATGGCGTCTATTGGTTCTCCTACAAACGCCACCCCAACAAGAAAACTGAAGAGTGGGGTGTGGCTCTCCCTGATTTGCCCAGCACTTGGACAGATCTGTGTGTTCAAGGTCTCCTGCTGCCTGGTCACCAACCTTCATCTTTTCTGCGTGCCCCTGCCACTGGTGCTCCATCCCCAACATTCAACCCGATGGCTCACATTGTCAGCGCGGTCAATCTGCATTGCGACTGCCCTCCATCCCTCCTTCAAGCCCTTGCTGACACTTACAGCAATGCTTGCTGGGGATCACAGCTTGGAAGCGCCATCAGAGATGGCACCATGCTTCCTCTGTTCAAATTCAGGAGCATGAGTGGAGCCATCGTCTTCAGGATGGGGGGCCCCATTGCATGGAAATCCATCCATCAGGAGCGGACCTCTCACACTCCTCCTGTGAGGCAGAGATCCACGCTACCAGTGAGGCAGCCAAGCTCACCATGTCTGTGCGCAACCTTGCCTCTGGCCTCATTCAGATTGGCACCTCTGTCTTGGATGCCTCCTCGACAACACCTTTGTATAATGATAACTCAGCCTGTGTTGACTGGTCTCACAACATGACCATGAAACTCTGTGAATGGGTCCAGGATGGACTCCTCAACGTCCTTCATGTCAATGGTAAGTGCAATCCTGCTAATCTGTTTACTAAAGAGCTGCAGGATGGTGCACACTTCAGGCGCCTCAGGGATTCATTTATGTCCAGACTGGTTCACTTTCACCAAGTCCACCCCCCTGTCCAGCACATGACGGCCAGTGCGGGTCCCTGTCCAGGCGGCCGCTCCAAGTTCACTGTCCTTGCACCCTGCTCGTCATGACACTTCCTCCATTTTCGGGCATGATGTCATGCCTTCTTCATATAAATGCCAAGCTACTTCTTCTCTTTCTTAAACTTCAACTTGGTCCCGCAGCCTATTTGGCCTGCTGGACAGGATTCTTCATTTCCCTTCCCTACGTCAGTCCAATTCTTCCTTGCTTTCACATCTTTTGCCTTTGGCTCGTGCATTTGTCTCGCGTTGTTCAACCTCTCCGATGGGGGGTGCTATTCCCCACTTGGCTAGAGCCAGTCTGTCCATGGTCAGAGGCTTGAACCAGTAGAACCTAAAGTAAATACTCACTTTATGTACTACTAGGCATATACTTTTTTAGATATGCTGGCATGTGGGCACAAGCTTTACCATTATTTATGCCATCATTTTTTATTTATTTATTTATTTATTGCAGCAAGTTTTTCTACTATTGTTTTATATGGAACTTCTACATAGGAAGGAATTTTTTTAGTACTGCCTTGCTGTTTTTCTGTAGGAATATGTAAAAACATATGAGGGGGGAGAAACAGGGAGAGCATTAGAGGGAGAACATCAACAATTCTGAAAAAAATGCATTCTCATAGAGTCTTTAATATGCAGATTGTGAGAATGATTGGGTTGTGTTATAAAAATAAAACTGGTAGATAGCCTGAAAACCATATTATGAATGTTACTCATCCATACTTAAAGTATGTTTCTAGAAACTAAGATCTCATCTGGGTTCAGTTAGATTCAGTTGAAACTGATGAAAATCAATTTAAGAGTACACAGAGAAGAACTACTATCTCTTTGAGTCATTTGCAAGTCATGACCAAATATCCTTTGATATAGTTGTTACAAGAGGGAAGTTGAGTAACATCTTTGTGTTTTACAATTTGTCTTTTTTGGTTATTCCTTCTCTGATTCACACGAGCAACCATCTTTGGCAGAGAAATGTCAGAGGGAAATAAGTTTTATTTTTTAGCTTTCATAAAAGACTTGCAAACACCAAGCGCAAGGGTATTTCTACATATTTCCTTGTGTTTGGTGTTTGCAAGTCTTTAACAACACTCTTCTAATTGTGTGAGCGAAAGTGGGATTCTGAGCAAGGGACTAAAATTATCTCTGTCAAATGTGTCTTCTGGATGACATGCCTCTAGGCCTTGAAATTTATTTTCATTTCATTATGTGCTCATCAAGTAAATGAGTTATCAGAAAAATGAAAACAAAGAGAACGAGAAATCAGATTAGACGCTACAAGAAAAAAGAAATTGAATCAAATTGTGAGCAGTGTGGCCAGAACTTCCATTACCTAACTGACGAACACCAAAAAAAATAACCTGTAAATATGAAGTAACTTAACCACAGGAAAAAGTGAAGTTTGATAGGTGGCCAAGGGTTTTTTAAATATTCTAATGTGTATTTCTATTTTATGTGAAACTGGATTTAAGTAGGACCATGACAGATCACCATTTCTTGGGTGCACAGAAGTCTAATCTGATTACAAGGACATAAGGCTAACATGCACCTCTTCTCATTCGACGAACCCTCTTTGCTTCTTCTGCATCTAGATATTTATCTGGATCAAACATTATCTTGGAAGTAGTAGTTACTTCGCAAGAAAATTCATCTACTGAAACATTGTCAAGGTCTATGGGCTTCCCATCTTTTTGTTGCTTCTTATACTGTTCATATCCTCCATCGACATCAACCGGGGTGGAAGGATGATGATGGTATCCACTCTGTTGATTGGACTGCCTTGGGGTAGACTGAGTCTGCTTGTACTTCTGAATGGGTTTTTTGTTTGATTTAGCGGGTTCATTTATTTCTTCAACTTGTGTTGAGCCGGGATATCCAGAAACTTCAAACCCTCGAGGAGATTCGCCTCTGGAGCATTCAGTCTCGTCGTCGCTTTTGTTCGGAACATGGGACATTGCCTGTCCACTGACTTGGCGTGTTGTACCCCAGGAGAAGTCATCCATGTGCCAGAACGAATAAATAGGAAGAATGAAGTAAAACACGGGCACTCCGATCAACACAAAAACAAAAAACCACCACCAATAATCCCATCGGGAACGAAGTAGAAAAACAACCACTTGAACACCAATGACTATTCCCCATACAACCAGCATTAGCAATGAAAGTGGCTCACCCATCCAAAACGTGATATATACAATGTAAGCCACATAAATCAGGCTTGCTGGTAAAATGAGAGTTGCCAAGAGATCCAGCATAACGACGCTCTTCATTGATATGCAGCAAACTCCGCACATGGTATTGACTCGCAGTAGCTCTAGCATATTATGGAAAGTAGAATTGATCCAACGACGGCGTTGACTCAACAGGACACTAAACTTATGAGGTACAATAGTGTAGCATGTTGCTTCTGGGACAAAACTAAGCCTCATGTCAGGAAAGTACCGTAACAGCAGAGTAGTCAACATCCTATCTTCACCTAGGTGAAACAAGTTTTGTTCGTGCAAAGTTTCCACCTTGTTGGTAGCATAGCGCTGGTAGACATCATCGCATGAAAGAAGTGGACGCCCGTCATCACTGAACAATCTGTACATAGTGAAGCATCCAGGAAGGCATGTCACACATCCAAAAACTGATTCAAACGCCTAGTGATGGAGATAAAACACAGAAAATAATTGTTAATAACTTCAAATGTTTCACTACGAACGAGCTGAAGATGTAAACACAACTACTTACTTTCTTCATATGATGGTTTGTGTAATACTCGAAGACCTGTATCATTGTTACCCATGATTGTGCTTTGTTGTCTACTTTGGTCTCACCGCAAAGAGCCAAAATAGCGGCGTTCTTATTCATACTGAAAGTCATGTGTGATAGTGAATCCTTGTCAATTCTAGTATCAGCATCGATGGCCATGAGGTAACGCACTTCATCCAGGGGCAGTTGCAGATGATCCAGCGCGTTCTTAATGGCTTTGTCCAAATCATTCAAACCTCTCCCGTGATGAAAACGATTCAACAAACCACTAAACAGTAGCTGTGAATCTCTCTTGCCTCTATTACCAGCTCGTGGCGAACCTTGCTCACTTGCTATGCCACACTTTACGATGACAACGTATTTCAATTCTTTTCCGCAGTCTTTGTAAGTGCCATAGTAGAGCTTTGAACGATTTTCAGTAAGGTGTCCGATGCTCTTGCATTTATAAGACCTGTCCTTCGAACTCATTTTGTACCCCAGAATCCTTGCTAGAGTTTCTGGGGTGCTCATTCGTTCTCCTTTCCCCGTGATGTTGCCATCGGCAACCACAAACAAAACTTTGTTGTCATCCGGATACGAAGTGTCCATTACACTATCAATCGTCTTCCTAAGCTCTTTATCCCCTTCGTTGTAGCATGGGACCATAACAATAATTTTGCTTCTTGTATCATCTCGAGTGATCGTGCGCTTCATTCTGACGAGATAGACAAGAGAACACAAACATTGGATACCGAGAACGGAAGCGATAATTATCATAACAGCATACATTGCAATATTCAGAGCGCTGCAGAGTCTGTGAACGGAGAGAAAAAAATAGTTTCTTGGATAATAAGCTTCGAATAAGAGGGATACCTAGACAAAAGCATGAGAACTTACACATTTTCTTTTTCATCAAGTACACCGATATAAAACAGATCATCCATGCACGAAAGAGCAACGTCGTCATCATAGAGTGCCTCGTACACAGCAGTAGCATCTTGACCCCTTTTATTGATGATTAAGCTAGTGAGGTCTTCATTCAAGAATGCATTCTCACTGTCAGCCTCGATGGCACCAGACTCTTCGTTTTTTAACGAATCTAAGTACTTTGTGACATTGTAAATGCGGTTGTAAATCATGACCCATTGAGTATGTTTGTCACTCTTCAAATTGGACATTCGATGCGCCAAGATCCCTCGCTCATATTGGCCGAAGGCAGAACTAATTCCAGAAAAACCAACTGCGTCATGGCAGTAAAGATTAACCAGTTGGTCAACCTCATCAAAATCGTCACAAACAGGCTCCGTAGGAATCTCTTTGTCGGGATTGGTACACGAATAGGGCAGTCTTCCGGGTGGTCTACGAGGAAACAATTTACTGGCATCCTTTCCAATCATGTCCTCGATGACAATGCCACCTGGATGAATGTTAATATATTCTTTTACGTCGTAAATACCGCCAAAAACAACAGTCCAATCCTCTGCCCTTGCTCTAGCCAGGATCTCATCCATTGTAAACACATTGGTCTCTCTACACAAAAACATAGGAATAACACCACTGATTCCAATGAAGGCCGCGGAGGAAAAGAGCATAATGTAGAAAATAGCTACTTTTTCCCTCCAAGCCTGTTTCGACTGTGCAGTTTTGCCTCCGCAAAAAAGGCACATGTCAGGAATCAGCAAAGTGCAAAGTCTGGAGAAGAAACGCCACAGATAAACTAGACAAGATGTTTTCTCTTCGGGAACAACATTGCGTTCAGGAATGTGGGTGATTTCAATTTTGTCACGATTGTATCCAACTACAGGATAGGCTCCAGGTCCAGAGTAATGCATATCATTATTTTGCATCCCATTCATTCCAGCTCCAATGACAATGTTGGTGGGCATGATTGTGGACGCCATGCTCGGATCGCCATTGGCCAGAGTACTCTCTTCGTAGTCTCCAGAAAAGCCGCGATTACGAGGTCCACGGTAGGATTTGAAACGGGAAATGAGGCTCCTATCTGAAGAATACAGTCTTTCCCTGGTGGATTGGGGTGTTCCAGGTGGTGCAGATTGTGCGTATGGGTGTGGATTAGAATCAGAGTTTGCGTGTGCATTTGCCTTTGAATGAACTTGTGCATGATTGCGCCCATTTTGAACAGCCTCATGTGCTTGTTTCGCTTGGGCTTGTTCCTCTTGCTGTTGTCTAATTTGCTCGGCATGGAGTTCTTCTAGTTTTTTTTTCTCTTCCTTAACTTTTTCCAATTCCTTCTTTTGTGCAATCTGAGCATTTGTCAGAGATCTCACTAAATCGACTTGTTCTCTCATTAGACGGACAAGAGTTTGTTTGGAGAAAGAACTTTTGAAGGTGGAGGCACTGTCAGAAATAGCGGAGAAGGATGAATCATCGGTGAGGCCTCGTTCGCGAGGAGGAGGAGAGATGTCGGAAGTGTGAGACAACGATGCATCATTTGGGGAGGCGGGTGGTATGGCGTAGTTCGGCGACACTGATGGTAACTCATAATGTTCGAACTCATCGTAACCTTCATCCTCAGTTCCATGCATGGCATATGGCTGTTTGTGGTTTGCCGATTCTTCGCCCATTGTATTTTTGTCGAGGTCGATGAATAACACTGGCTCTTGCTCTACTTGAGTGCTTTCGTAGCTGTTTCTATTGGCGGCGGTATCGCCCGTGTCGTCAGCGGTATTGTCTGTTTCTTCCTGTTCTTGCGTTTGAAAAGCGCCTGTAGCTGGAGCAGGCAGTGATATCTGAAATGTAATCAAAGGAGTCGTCTCTCTGTTCTGGTGTCTTGCAAATCCGATAGCTTTTCCAGAAGCGAATTGTCCAAATCACCAAATCGAAAATTATGATCCAAGTCAGGTGGTGTTCGGTTGTTTTTGATATTACTACTACTGCTGCTGTTGCAGAGACTGTCAGTAACGCAGTCCAATGCTTGGTTGCATGCAATGGAACATTCACAAACAAAATAAGATAAGTACATTAGAAACAAGCAACTTGCGATCAGAATCAGAAAACCATGCGTGCAAGACTCTTGCTTGTGCCTTAGGCATTGGTTATGTAAGTAAAATAGAGCGAGGTCAGAGGCTCACAACTAAAAAAATACACCAGACAAGGTGTCCAGTGAGGTCCAGTGTCTAAGGTTCTGGCTCATAATGCCGGCATTATTTTCTTGTTTTTGGTGACCTTTTCATGCCGGCATATGCCGGCATATTCCGGCATGAATCAGCATATGCCGGCATGATTTGGCATTCATGCCTGTTTTCATGCCTGTTTTCATG
>JALLOT010000550.1:0-19335 GCA_036939595.1 Thalassiosira livingstoniorum
TCTACAGAGGAATTCTGTAGAGATTTTTTGATTTTGGGGTACTTAGGATGAAAAGATATCTGCAAAGAATAACAAGTAATAGATGGTTCATCTGGATGAGAACAACACCATTGTCAAAATTTTCCATTTAAGCTCAAAGAGCAAATCATCAAAGCTTCTGAGATCAATGCTGAAGGGGCATGACTTGACAAGCTTATCCTTTTTTCAAGGTCTAAACAACTTCTAGTGTTTGAATGAGTTACTCCTGCCACCTATGATTCTAATCAAGGCATTAATTACCTCATTAAAGAACACCCAAATGATATTTTGTATCCAATGGGCACACACAAGACACAAGGACAAGTTTAAAAAATCTTAAGACAAGCTTTTGAACTTAATGTTCCTACCAATGACTTCACCAAGTATCTTACTGACAGTACCAATGCAGCAGGTGAAAGTCCAGCTCAGGAGTAAAACCCCTCCCCCAATCGAGAACAATCCAGAACCCAAATGGGATTGTTTGTGCAGGAGCTGTTAAACCAATGTCACTAAAAGTAGTCACAGCCACAATACAATCAGCAACAGTATTCTTTGATGTAACAAAAATAACTTCCACTGTAGCCAAGACAGCATCATCAACAACAGAGCTAAATTTTTTCACCATTTGGAGAACGAAATTCTACAACATATCTCAAACTTTGACAAATGCTGTGGTTTCATACAATACTTCACCTCTAGTCACAGAAATAGTTCAGATGATACTATTACAGGTGACTACATCAGTAGCAGTATCTCACCTTCAGGATTAGTAAGCAGGAGGATCAACATCTCCATCTAACCCTGGAAGCATTGTCCCACCTTTAGGCACACCATTGTACCCAATTGGTCAATCAAACCCCCAGCCTGCTAAAGTGAGACCATCAAATCTCAGTAATACTACTCTTTCTAAATAAAAGTTTACGACATCTTACATAACATTATCAATCCATACCCTACAAATAATCAAAACTACTTCAAAGGAATTGGAATCATATCACCAGAAGCAATGGACTTCATAATGTATGGGAAAATGCAAAGCTTCCCAAACAAACTAATTGGGAAGGCTGGAGTAAAAAAGCAATCATATTGAAGCTTAAGGACAACATCAAGAGGGAGTCTTTATTTCAAATTTTAGAGCCTTCAATAAGAAGGTCATCATCAAAGAAAAGAAATACAACTCAAAAAGCAAGCAAAAGAGGACAAACTTGAATAGTTTTCTATTCTGTTCAAGAAAACTATTCACAGTTACAGAAGGAACTACTGATATTGAAACCATCATGGAAATGATAACAAATCAGTCTCATCCAAAAAAGGCTTGAGAGAAAAGTCCAATATCTCCAACCAAAGTTGGATAAACAAAAAAAGGTCTGAATCCTTCTGCCTTCAATTGATAATGTACCAACAACAAACGTAATGAAAATTCCAACCAAAATAAGAAAAAAACTCCCCACAACTCTAACCTTCCATTCCAGCAAAAAAGGGGAGGATCCACCAAATTCAGAGGATATTCAAAGCAAGGGTTGAAAAACAACAGGAAGTACCAATCCTCAAGTAATACAATATGAAGAGCAATAGATCAAACTCAAGGAACAGCAAGCCTTCAAAAATCTCAGGAAGAGGCTATCTGCTGGGGGTTACCCTAGCCATCATGTTTCATCTGTACTTTTTGAGATGCTATGAAAAAAATTGTTTCAGATCTCTTTGTATATTTTTGAGTTAATTCCAAAAATGAAGTGATGCCATTTTCAAAACCAAAATTAAAGAAGTTTTTTAGACTTTACTAGTAAAATTTTCTATTTCCTCTCAAATTAAAACTTTTAGATGGTAATTTTCTGTCATCATACAAAATCTAGTAAAACTAAAAAAATCAAGTTGACTTCAGTCTAGTTTTGAACAGAGCTCAAAGAAAGTATTAGAATTAGTACCTACAAGTATATCCAAAACTGATTATGAGTCCAGATGTAACTTATTGCTAAATTTTGGCTAGTATAACCCAGCAATTAGCCAAAAAAATAGCTTTAAAATTTGACATTCTTCCTAAAATATCCAAGCATGTGATATAAATGCAGTCAAGAAAAAAGACAAAACACCCTCATGGTGATATTACTTCTCCCGTTCTTTTGCCTTCCATGATTTGACTGTGGATAGTAACAATACTTCAGCAGCAAAAGCTCTTCTAGGATTGTTACTCAAATTCATTCCAACTCAGCCATATACCACTAACCCAAAGAAGTTGCAACCCAGTATCAGTATTGATTATTTTGAAGGCAATGTGCACTAAAAATTCTTTGCTGGCAAAGAATCATTCTCCATGCAGACAAAGATCTACAAAAAACCTGCATTACAGCCATTGCCATGGTACATTCCTCATCAAGTCAATGAATGTCTCGAAATTTTCTTCCAATCTTTGAAACAGAATTTCAATTGAAGAAAATCTGTTGAACATGTGACTTTGTACTACTGTTTTTCAACAAAAGAATGTTCTAGCTAATTATGATAATAGGTATCTTCATTCTGATATGTGCAATATAGTGCAGTGCATGTTCCTACTGGTAAACTCTACCTAATGCATAAGTTTGCTGCTGTGTGACTGCAGACTGTCCTGCTTGACAAATTAGTCCAGACACACATGGGTAGAGATGACTACCTACATGACTGAGTGGATGTGCAAGTGACTGCCTACCAAGTGAACTGTTGGCTTGGTAATGGTAGTGCTGGAAGAAGGCAGACTTTAGGTAGTCCTAGGGATGCTTCCAAAACACCCTTGCAGCACAGTTGGAGCTGGTTCTTGTGGCCTTGCTTTCTGATGGTGAAAACCCAGAAAATATTATTTAGTGTGATAGCCTTCAAGGATTTCAAGGCCAGGGTTCCACAAGAGAGAAAAGTGTTGCAGTTCAACTTGGTTTGCAACCCAAAACAAAAATAATTAATTTTCATAATTGGTATCTTTGTCTTTTTGCAGTATTATTGGAAATTCCTGTTGAGGTGATATTGTCACAATAAACTGGGGTAGGTGGTTGAGGGTGTCCAAAATCCTCCAGGATAAGCAATCATTTACCTTCCTTAATGTTGAGAAAAAGGGTACCAAGTTCTGCTTCAGCAGAAGATGCATCCACAAATTTCAAAAAGATTCAAATTGTGTGGATGGTACCATAAAGTTGAATGGGTTGTCCAAAAATAAAGGCAATCATCCAAGGAAGAGGTGTAAGGCTGCTCTACTACAACTACAACATGGGTTTTTTCATCCACAAGGTAAGAAGCATCACTATGGATTTGAATATCATATTGCTGGCAACAAATTGCATGACGACATCAGGGTTTGATGCAAGATAATCAAGGAGTTGGCCCACTGTGGACACTGTATACTCTGTTGCTTTGAATTGCTGGCTATCAATGATGATGAGAGACATGAGGACAATTGGATTGATGATATAGGCATAACACAAAATTTTCCCCACTGTTTGTTGTGCCTTTGTCCATCCTGTCTTATTCATAGGGGGAATCATCTCAATCTCAAGGGGCAGGTTCCAGCATTTCTTTACCATATTTTTTGGCTGGCATAGATGTGGGAAATGCCATTGTTGGAGGGGGAAATTGTTTGTATTTTTCAAGCCAGTTCTTGATAGCCCCTGGCATTGAAATGTCCAGGGTTTACTTGTCATAGACCCACTTTAGCTTTAGCATGATTCCACAGCACAAATTACCTCAATTTTGTATTCTTCTTGTAAGTATCATCAACCACTACTGTGAGTTGAACAGGATGATAAATGTGGTGCCACAGACCCTAAGTGTGGCACACTTCAAAGTAGCCATTTTTATCCAGGCATTGTTTCAGGAAGTTCCTGGCAAGAATGATGACTTTCAGAAGTCTTTAGGATCTGCAGCAAATTTCAACAAAAAAACAACCCATTCTTGGCTTTTTGTTGCAAGTCATTTTGTTCAATAAAATATTAAGAAATAATTTCAAGTGAAATTTTTGGTTGCTCTCAAAATGTTCAAGGGGTGCCTATTTAAAAGTTCTTGACATCTGTTGTGCAATATTTTGAATCTTTTGTATTTAACACATCATTCCAAAAGATTTTTGAAGCAATCAGATCTGTTGCTCTTGTTTTTGATTCCCTAGGATAACTAATCAGGATACCACCAGCAGTAATCCGTGTTCAATTGGGTTTGTATTTTTGCAGACAATGCTCAACCACCAGCTGGCATGCATAAAAGTATGATTGCTAGGAATGTTGGGTATTTTATTGTGGGATAGAAAAAAAGAAAGTTTCTGTTGTTGTAGTACCAGTGAGTTCACCACCTGACCACCTTGTACAATGCAATATAGTTCCTCACCAAAAGCTTTAGTCCATATTTATTGAGTATGTGTCTGTTGTTAATTTTCTATATGTTGTTACTGTTTTGCCACTTATGGGATGCATCATCATCACCCCCCCGCACCCATGAGAGTTCAAGGTCCAAGTCATGTTGTTGCTGTTGGGGTTCAATTAATCTTTTTTGCTCAAAAACATTGAACTAATCACCTCACACATGATTGGTGGCACAGCAGAGAGCTTGCTGGTAGATTATCCTTGGTGAATTGGTGGATGGTATATCTGCAGTTGTGACTTTCGTGTATAGTCTTAATGATTTCAGTTGCTTTTGGTGGCACTCATCTGCTCTTGGGAGTTACTTGTTGCCTTGGGAGTGGGAATGTGTATTGGAGGCGCGGTTTTTGGTTTGTCTTGGGGCAGTGGTCTTGGTTGATGGCATGGTGGCTTTTTCCTGTTTTTGTGTTCCTTTAGAATGTGCTCCTCAATTGACTCCAATTGATTTTTGAATAGCATTTTAAGTTTTGCTTTAATAGTTGAACATAAAATCTGAAATTCTGGTGAGTTATGCCAATACTTTATTGTGTAATCATTTGGACCAAACATCTTCTTCTTCAATCTTAACAACTTTTATCATTATGTCTTCTGCTATATCAAGCTCATGATGATCCATTTTGATTTGAGTGGGAATATTACAATGTTCTGGAAAGAATTGGAAAGAATTGGAGATTCTGTAACTACAGACCTTTGGTGTGTAAAAACAATAGCACTAATAGTTTTTAGGCACCAACCCAGCATACCATCCATAAATGCCCCATGCCCCCAGATGCTTTGAGATTCAGCTACTTCAAGAATTACTGTTCACATGCCTGGTGATATACATGGAGTTTTGTTGAAGTTAAATGGTCCCTTGAATTCCTCATATGTGGAGATATTTGGGTTTCTGTAAGAACTAAGAGCTTTGCAGCATATTCAGTGAGATCTGGCACTGTATTAGAGTTTGATCCTATAGTTAGATAGGGGATTGTGGAACTGTGGTGTCATACCCACTAACAACATGATAATTGATGATTTCAATGAATCTTTCAGCAGCATTAATCATTAAATCTATGTTCCTTTGGTGGCACAAATTGATGGGCATAATAATTGTTTTGCCAAAATTCCTGCACAGAAGGTGAGATAATTCATTATCAAAGATGTTTTATTGTAATTTGGGTTTGAAGTTTTTGCTTTTGACATATTTTAATAGCTCTTTGCAGATCCTTACTATTGAGTGATTTTATCTGTCCTTGAGTATGAGAAGGAGGATGACATTTAAGTCATAAACAGATATGACAATGAATATTGATTGCCATTTAGCAACCATTCCAAAAATTCTCTAGGTAAGTTGGTGCAAATGTAAACAATGCTTTCAGATTCATCTCCACGTGTTTCCCAACAGAGCATGTTGATTCTATTGTCCTCATCTTGAGTAACTTTTTGGATTTCAAGGAAGAAATGTACACAGTGTATTTGACTTTTCCTAGTGTTGTCATCAAAATTGTTGTCTATCACCACCCTTGGATGCACTTCTGGGATCAGTCACCTTGTTATAAATAAGTCCACCCTCTGAAGTCAGATTGAGGAGCATGTTGTAATTTTTGCTTATATCTTCCAATGGTGTTTGCAGCTTTTTCTTTGTTTTTGGTTTGAACCATATTGATCTTACATTTTTTGGTATCCTGTTAGATGTCATTTTGCAGTGGTAGTGGGTGGAGGGAGGTTTTGTTGCACAACTTTGCTTGTGAGAACTGGCCATGATTTGAAGTGACCTTTGTCAATGGCTTTTGTTCATGTTCTCTGACTATTGAACTAAAAGAGCATTAATACAGGAAATTGATTGATGCAGCTTTTCTGGTTAGCTGATGGGATTTATTTGCCACATGGTGCTGACAGTCATTGGAATTGACTCTGATTTGTTGCAGGCATCCTAAATGAGATTCTTAATAGTGTTTGATTCCTTGTTCCTTGGGCTACTATTGTGCAATTAGAAGTATCTGTTATTTTGCAATAGGGTCTCTCATCCCTTCCCAAAAAAGTGTGTACTTTTAGTAGACCCTAACTCTTGTTAATGTCAATGTCATATAAGACTATACATGCATGACCAAAGAGTTGCTTAATTGAAAAGAGATATGCATGTGTTTGCCAACCAGAAAGGTGTGACTGGAAAACCCTCTCCAGTCAACAGTATGGTTGTATACAGATACAGTGGCAGGCCTGGCAAAATATGTGATTCCATCATCTCATATGGAAGCCATGAGGCATCTAAGTTAGAAGTATGCTTAGAGGTAATTACATTACCATGACATATGGGTATTGATTGGGCTTATTGTTGAATATTTTTAAAAGTTGCATTGGATACCAAAAAGTTCCCTGTTGTTCCTTCATCAGCAATCCCTTCTTCATCTTTTGAGCTTTGTGTGCTGGTGCTGTGTGATATTGCTGTTGGTGCCAACAGTGTCTTTGTCAGTAGTTGTGAATATGTCATAGTAGTCATTGTTGGTACTTTTCTGTCAATATTATGCTCAATATGACTTTCTCAAAACATCAGTTCTTGTGCTTTTGTTGATCAATTTTCTGCAACAACTGTGACTGTGACATCATCATCATCAGGTAGTGAGTTAGTTCCATAATTATTGAAAAGATACATAACTTGTACTATTTGAAGGGGTGAGGTTTTACAAGGAATAAAGATTAATATTTTCATCTACTAAGTTTGAATTACAATTCTTATCCCCTACTATGCTTGCTGTCTCAAGGAGACAATTGGAATTACAAGGCCTTGAAAATTTTCCTTGTGTTGGGTGTTGGGCACATTGACATTGACAGGAACCTTGACTCCTAAACAAATGAACTTGAGCTCTGGGAATGGTTAGATTGTGCATGACATTGGCATTGGGACAAAAAAACTGACATAATCCACATCACAGCAACAACTCCAATATTATAGCCAATTGTTATGATATTTTGAGTTGTTACTGAATGGTTCATTTTGTTGGCTGCCACTGCCACGTCTAAGGTCCAGGGCTACATTGTACCTTGGTTCCAGTTATTCTGATAGGATGTGTAATACCTATTCTCTTGAGGTGCACTACCACCTTGTCCATATCCATAATTGGTGTTGAATCCATGACGTTGATTCCCACAACTATTGCTGCAACAATTTCTGTTTCCATGGTAAGTTTGACCTTGACTGAAGTGAGGTTGTCCATGTGCAGTCTGCTCATGTTTTATTTGTTGCTAAAAGTACAGGTACATACTATTCTGGACAAAGGTAGTAGATGGCTGTGAATAGATATGTACTTGGTAGACCTGTTGGGGCAGCTGTCACTGGACTTTCAGTTGCAACTGCCATATGTTAAATTTGCTGGTATGTCATTGCTAGCTGTGATTGTAGTTCTTTGCATTGATTAGCCAATGCAGTGGTGTTGATGACATTACTGTGTTCTTGTACCAAGTTGGCATACACTGTTGAATTGTGCCCCTTGACCATCAGGTCAACCTGATGGCCAAGGGGCACAATTCAACAAAACTGCATCACATGAGCATGATGGTATGAGGCTGGCACTAGAGTAACTGGAATGAGATTGCAAAGCACCTATTGTATCTACTATGTATGATACCATACTACCATGTCCACTTGGCCGTCTACTCTGTTGACCTACAAGGTTTGCCCTTGGGCTAAATAACACAAGTTGCTTCACCCTGTCTGTGCAATAGTTTTGTTGAATTGTACCCCTCGGCCATCAGGTTGACCTGATGGCAAAGGGACACAATTCAACATACACACTTGTGATGGAGGATGGAGGCAATGCTATTCTAGTCATCTCCATAATTGTTGTTTGAAGCAGCCATGCTAACTTGATCACCTTTCCTTTTGGAATACTTCTTGATTCAAATAATTATTACTTCTGCCCAAGTTTTGGTGATGGTTCCATTAGATTTCTTTTGATATTATTTTGATTCATCTTTTTAAACTTGAGTGTTGGAATTGGTGATTTCCAGTTTTGAGAGCATCTGGTTTTCAAAATAGGGGCTACTGTTGATGGTATTAAAATTTTCAAGTCTTCAATCCTTGCAAACAAAACCTTGATAGGTTTGCTAGAGTCATGTGGTGCCATGAAGAGCTCAAAATTTTTCTGGTTATCTTTTGGTGTATGCTGTATGGCCAAAATTGCTGACTTCATAATAATATAGGATGTCACAGAGAGAAAGATTACCAAACCCACAGACACCCATTACAGAAAGGGTTTGAACAAATTGGAGATGGAATCTTCAAATGTCTTCCTCTTTTACAATTTAAAATTGACAAAAGTTTTACAGATTTTGACTTTTCAAGCCATTTATTCTTGGCATTCTTTTGATCCCCCTTGTTCATTGATTGGCAAGCAAAAATATAATTGGGGTTTTCTCCAGGATGAGGTGGATCTACCCATGGTTGGCCTGTCATTTGCAATCTAGTTATGTTGGGTTTCATAAAGTGGTCAGCATGAACCATGGTTGCAGAATGCTCCAATGGTATGGTACATGCTGTCTTGATCATTACCATTTCAAAGTGCAGTACAATGCTGTGCCAGACTTGGCAATTTGCCAATGATTCTAAGGCACTCAATGTAGGATGATTCTGCAGTCATGGTGAGTTGTGCACTCTGGAGGTGGTGTGGGAGTGGTGGTGATGAGTGAATCCACAGTGGGTGCTCATGTTAGATTTATGTATTTTTGATTAGTTACAATTGTTGAACATGTGACTTTGTACTACTGTTTTGCAACTAAAAGTTGTAACTAATATGAGATTAGGTATCTGCATCCCAGTATAAACAATTTAGTGCAGTGCATGTTCCTACTGGTAAACTCTGCCTAATGCATGAGTTTACTGCTATCTATCTGCAGAATGACCTGGTGGTAAACCATTCCAAACACTCATGGGTAGGTGGCTACTTACATGACTCAGTGGGTGTGCAAGTGTCTGCCAAAAAGTGGTCTTTTTGGTAATGCTGGAAGAGGGGCAGACTTTAGGTCACCCTGAAGGAGGATTCATACAAAGGCCAAGTCTGACCTTCTTCCTTATCAAGTCCATCTCCTCAAGGAACTCAAGAGGAACCTCAACCTATTTTATGTCAATTTAAACAACAACCTTGGACCATGTGCAAGTGAGCTATTCCAGAACATGAAGAATTCACTTGTTTTTCTCAAGAATGTGCAAGTCTACAGAAGAATCACCAGACAAAAAGCCATTGAAACCTTCAATTACCTTAGAAAAGCTATCTACTGGGGGACAGTGCAATTCAGGTTTGTACTTTCTGATCATGCATGTAAATTAATCCAAACTGATAACAATGACGATGGCTTTGACTATTTCAATCTCCTCTCCAAGCTACATAAAAATGCCATCGTAAACTTGACCAGTCTTATCAGAGTACAGAAGCCTCATCCCTCAAGTGGTAAATTTTGTCAATAAGACGATGCTCCAGTCACTGGCTTTAGCCCAATCTTCATTCTTTAAAAGTCACAATGATCAACCTCTACCCTCTCAATCTCCCATTTACTGCCAACACTGATTCAATGCACACATTTATCAAAACATATAGAACAATGCCACTGAAGACCAATATCTTTGCAGCAGTCACACAAAATGGGACCACTATAATGTAGAAGCTCATATTGCAGCACTTTAAATCATAATGCAGCACAATGTCATCAAACTTGGTCAAAATTACTACACGCAAGTGTCAGGAACAGCAATAGGAGTTTGCCCTTTTCTATCATGATCCATAAAAATGTGTTTGCCATCCAAAAAATCATCTCCTTGCTGTAATTGCTTTCATGAAAGTGTCCACTTGCTCTGGAGATTCTGCCTTGATGCACATTCAAATTCAAAAAAGTGGGAGAAATTCAAAGCCCAATTTCAGGGTTTCTGTGTCCTCAAGTAAAAATTCTCTCCCCTCTCCAAAGTCTCAACTTTTATGGAAATAACAAATCACAATCAATAGCTCCAAACTGGAAACCAATCTGTTCAAAAAAGCTAGCTCTCCATCTGTAATTACCTCTGAATTCTACCCATCTTCCAGGACTCATCACAGGCATGGTCATGGTTAAAGTTCTTTGCATTTTCAACTGTGCAGTAGAAAATGTGGTATCAATGTCCACGTCTTGAAATTGTATTGTGGATTTCTTTCTCAAGGCTACAAGACCCAATCACTACATCCACTATTCCACCAAGCTGTAAAAAATGCAATTAAATATTTCAATTCAATGGAAGAACAGCTGGATCAATGTAAAACCTCAAGTGTGAAGGAAGGAAAGGAAAGAGTTTATTAAATCTCAAATACCACCCAAGAGACCCACCATCTCAAACCATCCAATGCCTATGGAGGTGCCATGTTCTCCACCTATCAGAAAACAACCACTCCACACCATCACCAACTCTGAAGGTGCAACCATCCCTATGCCAGCTCACAGTGGAAATAGCAGACCCTCCAACCTAGGAAATCTTCTATCCTACAGAAAAAATTGCACATGACTAGGGTCCAAAGTTTCATCTTTTTTATTGGATAACTACTGTTCATTGACCCAATACATTGTTTTTAGGAGGAAGTCTCACCCTTTTTGGAATATTCTGCTCACGTTTTCATTTTAGTGACCAAAAAGAGTTGTTAGCATGTTCGGATTTGTGATACACTTACCTGGAGCATGAAAAACCATCAATATATTGATTTTTATTTTTGTATTGGCTCATAAACCACTGATGAAGTCTACCTGGTGAAAGATTGCCCCTTGTTTGGTCCCTGTGCCAAAACTGCATTTTAACGCAGATGAAAAAAGCAAAACTTTGTAATATCTACCATGAATTAAAAGTATTCTTGTGGCATTATTTTTTCTACCAAGAATTGGAAGAGAAAGGTTTGGGAGAATCTGATACGTTCAGCTATGGAGGAATTCCTGCCATCCGTCATTAAGCTGTCCATGCCAGCAGAGCATAGTAAAAATTTTGAAGGATGGAGATTCTGGTTGGCTTCATAAACTTGCATGAGTAGATTGTTTTGTTGACATTCGTTAGGTCTAGTAATGAATTGATCGTTTCTCAACGATTGGAATGTTTTGATGCAAGGGTCTGATTATTGTATTTTTTGAAATGTGTGTAATGTCCAATCTTGTCGAATAATGTCAGTTGCCCGTGGTGCTGCCTGTATTTTTAAAGTAACTTCGAAAACACGGTTGGCAGTGCTTGTCTTCACAACGAAATGTTACAAGTTTCGTGAAGAAGGTGCTAGTGGCTCAAGCCATAAAGCGCTGTTTACTATTCATGTTTCAAAGGAATATTATCCTAAATAATACCATGACTTATTCTCGTTGGTTTTTAAGGTCGAGAAATATTCGTCACTGATAAAAATGCACTTACAGAAAAAATACATACAGGTCACAAAAATAAAAAGAGGACAAGCCGCTTAGTCCATCTGAGCACTACTACTTTTCCTTGTGAAAAGATCTCTCAAGGCCTGCCTCTCGTCCATTTCAACGTCTGAGTGCCTAGGTTTTACACGTGCAATGTATGTGCTGTGTATTCCAGTTTCTGTTCCTGTTACCCTTGAAGAATCAAATACGGCCTGAGATCCCCGTAAAACCGCCTCACCCTCCACACTCTCTTCCCATCCCTTTCTTTGATTAAGAGTCTCAAGTTGTTGGAAGAATGCATTGATGATAAAAGATGTAACGACATTGCTCAAACCAATCACTCCCAGAACGTGGAAGCTAAAAAAGAACAATCTGACAGGCCACTTTCGTCCAGTGACTTGCTCGAATCCGATTTCACACTCTGTCCAATTCTAAGTCAAATGGGAAAGAACGAGGTAAACACTAATAACCGCACAACATGACGAAAATTCAAGTTGGGGGGGGCTCACATTGACGACCAATAAATTGAAAAGAACATTTATGGCGCTTGGCATGTCATTGAAATTATTTGCCCAGTAGTCGTTAGAAACAAAATCCTCAGCTTCCAAAAGTGTTTGGGAGAGAGGATTAGATGGATCGCGGGTGATAAGACCTCCATAGAGAAGCATACCCAAGTATGCAAAAAAGTAGCCCACATACAGCAACATCATGAAGACACTGGTTGATGCTGGCAATATGTCAACAGTGACAAGTCCAATCATATGAAATGCCTCAATAGCAAATAGAAGTCGTAAAAGACGAAAAACTCTCGCCATAACAACGAATCGAATAAGGAGACTGTTGCTGTAGGCGTTAGGATCTGAAGCAACAAGTTGCGAAAACAAAGTCAAAGAGAGGAAATCTCAAAAATTTCAAAGAAACGTTTACCAATTTCCAACTCACAGTAGACATAGGCTGTTGCCGAAACTGCTAATACCGTAATGATGAAATCAAAAAGGTTTCTAGGGTTTTCGCTATATCTTTTCCAGCCGTTGACAAGAATTTTGAGCATTGCCTCAATGACATACACTGCTGTGAAAAACGCTTCCATTTTTTCCCAGACAGTATCAAGAGATCCATTACTGTAATTAGGGTCAATTGTCACGTCGTATCCTGCAAGTAATGGTAGGTCTTGCCCTGCAATAATAACAGCATTCAACACTAAGATTACGTCAATTGCATACTCAAATGTTTTTGATTTGACGCCCTGGCACAAACGTTGGTACCACCTGGTTCTATTTATGAAGGGGAGACGAGTTTCTACAAATGTTGCGTAATCAGACTCCTTTGCCAGATCCAAAAGCAGCACTTTACCGAAGCGCAAAAATTCTTCTCGATTGATTGAACCAGACCCTACGAAGAGAAACCAACCATGAGGTCCAAAAACAGAGTCCATCTATGAAATAAATTTGCATGCTCACCATCACTATCCAAAAATGCAAAAATGATACTTCTCTCATCATGGGAGAGCCGCTGGATCTCTGGTATATCTCGATTTAGGATCGTCATGACATGCATTATGGAGTCTCGACTGACTTTCTGTTTGCCATCATGAAGCAACAAATCAAATGCTTCATTGAGTAGTTTTTGGGACAGCTCCTGTCGCGATTTGGTCCGTTCAGCAATGCTTTCATCATACTTGTTGCATGTAAACTGCAACAAAGGTTATTAACATTTTGTAGTGAGTTTTTTTTTGTTTGAGAAATATCTCAGTGTTCGATACTATATCTATACTCACGGCAAGAACAAGATTCATCAAATAAAAGAAGGAAATCCCCATGAAACTGACAAAATACAATGCTGACAGTCGATTTTCGTTGAAAGATGGCATCATAACATCAGGATAATTTGCAGTTGTGACGCAAATCCATAGTGTCCTATTACAAAATTGGGCATCAATTTGTAAGAAATGAAAGTTAAATAACAAAAAATAGAAAACTGTGAACTGACCATATTCCTTCAAATAAATTTTGGAATCCATTTTGTCCTTGAGCAGAGTCATAAAAGATGACAACACCAAACCACGCATAGAAAACGATGATTATCGCCAGTACAATCAAAATGAAGAGCATATTGGGAACCTTTTCAGATATGATCAAAGTAATGCAAACAGTTATGAGACGGGATTTTCAATATACATATGAATGCTGCAACAAAGAGCCTTACCATTTCAATGAACGTTAGAAGTTCTCTTTGAGATGTTCTATGAAACGTGGCAAGAAGTATCATCCGGAGAAAAGGGTTCAACACTGTGTTTCCCGCTAAGTATCCCATCAAAATGCAAGCCAATAGGGTAATCTGGGTAGAATGCACCCATCGCTTGATGCCAGGATACAAAAAAAGAGAAGGGATGAATCCATCGTCCGCAAATTTCAATAACATGTAGGTTGAAACGAAAAAGACACAGCCAAGTTCAATGTGCATAGACTGGGATATCGTCAAAAACATGGCACTTGAATTGGGATAATACTGCTGATTTTCTACATTATCAGCAGTTGTGCCGTATGCATTGAGTATTACTTCGCAGTCTCCGTAGCCATTGCTGCCGCTGCCATCATTGTAGGTTGAATCAATTTGTAGATCAGACGCATCTCTGCACCACGGAGGGGGCTCAAAGAAAGTCAAGAGAAACAATATCCAACACGCAAAATCCACCAACCCTTTCAACTGAACGACAAGTCGCCCGCAAACGACACTTATGGTATTTCTCATTGCATGTTCTTCATTTTTGTACGGATCATAGTATCCTTCGTAGGGTGCATCTTGGTGTCCAATGACGGCATCTCGAATCAAATGTGCAGCTTGGCCTACACCCGGTTCTCTCAGTGCACGGTGGCGCTCCTCGGAGGAAAAGACTCGGATGAATTTGTCTCCGAAAGAAGAGTAGTTCGTTATTGGGCCCCGTTCAGATAGAAGATTGGTTTCTGTCATTATTGGATTTAATCAGTTCCAGTTCCAATGACACGTTTTCGATGGCTGGTGGAAGTGACAAATGACGGGTCGCGCGTTATACAAATTTCCCTCGCTCAAAGGAAGAAACAGAGAGCTTTCCGAAGCAAGGATACGACTGCCTTAATACTCCATCGTCACGGAACAATTATTCGCATTCCATTTTCAGAGTGTTTGCTGCGTTTTGGGTTGGTTGTTGGTTGATTCTTGTTGATTGCAGATAGGCGATCGATAGGCGCTAAGCTCAGCGCTATGTACGTAGGTACGTACGTACAATACTTGTGATGCGTAGGATGTAGGTAGGACTGCCCAAAAACCAAAATTACAAAGTAGAAAAAGTTACTTGATCTGACTTGATTGATTATTTGAAACATTTAGGTCAAAATTTTGCACGTGGAAGTTATTTAGGCTGTAACATTTTTTTTTGGTAATGAGATATCTGGAGATATGCTAATAAAATTAAAATAGACAAATTTTTGTCAGATCGTAATTTGAGCACAGTTCGCTAAAACAGCATCCTGTTCCCAACCACCCACCACCAGCCATTGCCATTGCCGCCATGCCAAAAACGAACCCAATCATTCCCAGTTGCCCCCATCAACATAGATCATAGATCGGGGCAACTCCATACCATGCCTCCAACTCTCACCACCAGTAAATCCAGCCCCCATCTGCCTACGCTGGTCGTTGTGAGTAGCTGCAGCCATGGTTTACATTATTAATTTGTTAAATTGAACGCCAGCCATCCCTCTAACTCCCATTATCCATTATCTTTGCAATTATTTGTCTTGACATCGAATTTCCCCCGCAGTTAAAAATAATCAACAGTGAGTTCAAACTGTAACAACATACTTATATTTATTTGCACTTAAACAATTACCCACTCGACTTATAATTTCAAAATGGCTCATCGTCCTCAGGTACCAAGAAACACTCGACAGAGAAAAAGAAAGCTCATCGAGCTCAAATTGTGGCTGGGGAGAAAGGATAAGCCGGTAAAGACTTGTGTGTTTCAAGGCCAAGGGGGTGAGTGCTGCCAAAATTTTCAATCCGAATTTTGCCAAATGACAACTCACAGTAATTTGTTGCTGCTTTAATATTCACTTCAAGTCTTCAGAACTTGTTGCAAAAGCGATCGAATTGAATATCAAAAGGCTGGGAGTACCTACCCACTTTGTTGGTGAGAAACCCCTTTTTCAGTATCGACAGATGTTATTTTTTAAGAGTAATTTTCTCACAATCTGTTGCTCGCAGCATCGTCCGACACTCTTTCAATTTTTAATTTCAGCCTTTGATACCATCACCGTTGCAATCCTCATTAAAACAGCGAACAGTGAGACCATCAGGGGGCTTGGATGGGAGCTGGAGTTGGTAAGAAACCCCGTCTTTAATATCGGCAGATTTCATTTTTTTTCGCAATCTTTTGCTAATGACATTGTTGCTGCCACTTTTTCAGCTCCCCATCACCGCAGAATCAACCTTTCCTCCCTCTTGCAACTTGCAATACAAGAGCAACCCACCATTTCAAAAATTATCAATTCTCTTCATCGAACCAGGCAAAGTGATTGATTTGGTACAATGAATCCCTTCGGGCCGTCGTATCACTATAAATTTGAGATCACGAACAACACAATGGATTCAACAACAAGCAATCTTGGACAACTCAACAATAAAACTCATTTTCAATGGGCGTGGATTAGGCGAGTCTTGGCATTGGCTGCAATTACGGGTATATTATATCATGCCCCCAAGTTCCAACAAGCAGATCAAACCTGGAAGTTTCCCATCGACAAGGATTTTCTGATTCAGGAAACAAATATTTCTTTTGACGGATTGCAGCATGATAAAAACACCTCGCATCAAAAAAACTCAACAATTGAAATCCTATCATTTCCCAAAACAATCAACAATGTGTCCGAAGCCACAAAGCAAAGTCAGCCCAACTCAGAGAAACGGGGTCAAAATAAAAAGAAAGATCAAGCAAAAGACTTATTTTCAAATGATACCTTTCTGAACACGACATTGAGAAACCCCGCACTTCCGGAGTGCAAAAGCGGCAATGAGTTCCTTTCTCCAGATGGGGGGGTCTGGGTTGAAGTTTCGACAATGGAAAAGAATAAAAATTTGGACTTAAGAACGAAGAAAAATCATGCAATTTGCAGAACAAAAAATTATCAAGACAGGTACGTATGTTAATGGTTGATGCAGTACGCACTCGTCATTTATTGAAAAGAGCGATTTTGCCAGCATTCTCATTCTACTGACACGTTCTTTATCCCATGAAGATATGTTTGGAGAGCAAATTGTAGCATTCCTGATATTCCTTCTGCTTTGAAGAATGGAATAAAAATAATAAAAATGCTTTTGGTTGGTGACAGTCTTCATGGTCAGGTGAGGAAATACTCAATGAAATTCATCGCATTTCGTTCCTTTGTGATGGAACCATATTTACATATGATTTTGGTGCTGATGAAAATGACTCTACCTTTTTTGGGTATGCACGTAGTTTATGCAAGCAATCGAAATGCAAAAGGGTATTGTATCAGATAAAGTCTCAAACAGGTAAGAACTTGTTCTTTTTGCATCAAATTTAGATGGGACTAACATGGAGTTTGCAATTTATTTTTCATTTTGGCCTTGTGCTCACTTAATTATATTTATGCAAAAAGATTGACCATATATGGAGTTGATGTTCACTTTGAAAGCTTATGGAATCCCATGCTTACATCAATTAATCTCGAGAGCTCTGTATGTCCAACATGCAACAACATTGTCAACAAGAAAGTTTACAAAAATCAGTTAACACCCCTGAGTGAGAATGATTTCTACAAAAAAATGAAGGGGTATGATTACATATTTTACAATGAATTTGCTCATTTTGTGAAACCTTTTTTTATTCCGTTGGAGGAAGAGTTTCGCAAAATGGAAAATAATGCAACCAATTTGACAGCTGCAAATACGGTTGACATATTTGTACGAGAAGTGTTTGACTACTTTGAGAGGCAAATGACAAAGAAAGCAGAATTAATAGCAAAAACAGGGGCCAAGGCGTACTTTCGGACAGCCTATCCTCAGGCGTACCAGAGCGAGACTATTTATGGAAACATATCCCAGCGGGACACCCCCCTTCATTCACCCGTCAAAAGTCTCCCCTTTTCAAGATGTGAAGTTTTGAAAGATGACAAATACGGAGGCACATGTTTCTCAACAGTAAACGACATTGCATCTCGTGCATTCATGGATCATGGATTAAGTGTGCTGGATGCTGGTAAAATGCTGAGTCAACGTATAGATGCTCATCCAGCTTCTATTAATGCGACCGAAGTACAGGACTTTCTTCATTTTTGCCAACCAGGTGGGATTTGCTCCTTTTACTTCATGAATGAAACATAGTTTCTTACATGCTTTTTTCTGAAATTTGCTTCTCTTCTTCTTATTTTTAAAGGTCCGATGAGTGTTTTGGTTGCAGGTGTTCTGACAGAAATATACGCACAGGAAAAGATCAAAACAAAATGAGTTGATCCTCAAAAATAAATACATAAAGATCTAGAGTCATCAGGGTTATCACCTTGTGATTGCAATTGAATGGGCATTTCTGAGGCTCCAAAAGCTATCGAACTTTCTAATACTTCCATTTATATTTTTTGGAAAAAATGGCAGGTTCTTCAATGACATTCCACTTCTAGCGCGTGGATTGAGAAAAACAACAAAGTCAGGGAACATCTTTTACTTAAGACTTATCAACACAAGCAAGGCAAGCCCTCAATTTTCGTCGTTTGGTAAGTGCTTTAGTCCTCGATGTGGGATAGACGAATTGCAATAACATCATTACTCTTATTGACATCCAGAGCTGCAGAGTAGGAGCAAACATGTTTAGTCAATTTTGTCGAATCCCAAAAAGGAATTCTTTTAGTAGTGATAAATTAAATTTTGTGCACTTACTCTTGTAAATCAGCGCGAATATGTATTTTCGTTATCTTTGTGTCCATTCAATGTCAATGATCTTTCTTGTCCCGAGACAATTATTACTGACTAGAGTGAAAATCTGCACAAGGAGTGTCGAATTTCAATGATAGCACTTGAACCCAGGTCAATCTTGTTCGCT
Organism: Thalassiosira livingstoniorum; assembly: GCA_036939595.1. Classification (NCBI taxonomy): domain Eukaryota; phylum Bacillariophyta; class Thalassiosirophyceae; order Thalassiosirales; family Thalassiosiraceae; genus Thalassiosira; species Thalassiosira livingstoniorum. The sequence goes on from JALLOT010000550.1 coordinate 18,856, forward strand.
CTATTTGGTTTGAGTGTCGAAAAAGAATGATCATTATTTGGTAAGCTATCTTTGGCCTCGATTGCCTTACCGGACGTTGGCCTCTTTAACAACGATGATGAGGGACTTACGGACATAACCAAGATCTTGTATGTGTTGTTAATAGGAGTTAGGTCAGCAGAAAAAACTGAAGATGATTTGGATTATTGTCTCCTTTGGCTAGCGCCCCATCCAATGCTCTTTGCCATCTAAATCATCTGCTCCTTCAAAGAAATGAAAGAGATAATGCCACTGCTTCATCACGTACTAGTTTTTTTTTGCAATCTTTGCTTCCCTTTGTGTTGCTTGAGGGTATTTCTTTTGAACTAATCATAAGTAAAATGTAGACTGCATTTCCGTTTCAACAGACAAAGTCTGTGTAAGTACTAAGGGAAAGGGTTTCAGCCAGACTGAAAAATTGAATATAATCTTTACAAATTACCAACACTCATTTGACTACTG